>JASCZW010007679.1:0-12279 GCA_034211315.2 Aedes japonicus
ACAAAAAATGTTTGACAGGAATTTGTTGATGTTTTACTGAAGAAGAAATTGGTGAAAAGTTTGATTGATCGACGCATCCCGAAATAACGGATTATGAAACATAAGAAAATATGATTAATTATGCACAAACCTCTAGAGAATCCTTCGTGGTCTGTCTAAAAAATAGCAAAAGTGTTAAAATTCCCAAAGTCAACGGTGTGTCTTGGAATCAAACGTTACAAGGATACTCTGAGTGTGGATAGAGCACAGCGCATCTATCATAAAAGTGGCACTTGGGACAAAGAGCTGAGGAGAAAGGTGTTGAGGTACGTGAAAGGCAACCCAGGTGTCTCCATACGAGATTTGGCAAAGAAATACGATTCCAACTACATCATTTCAAGAGAAGGATGTATGTTTTTTTTGTGCCAGTAAACATCCAAATCACTCCACTAAAATTTAGTGGACAGCCGTCCTTTCCAGGTATCAATTTGTTTTTGCTGATAAATTTGTTTTTGCTGATTGCTTGGAAACTAGTGATTTGACAAGGGATCTGCAGCTGTGGCCTTAAAACCAAGGTTTTCATCACATCTCACACAATGACGTCATGAGGTTTACATGCAAGAGTGTCTGAAAAAGCGGATTTTACCCTGCATTCGGCAACACAAGTTCAAAGTTATATTTTGGCTGGATCTAACCAGCTGCGACTACTCTAAGGAGGTACTAGAATGGTAATCTGCAAACAATTTTGATTTCGTTGCCAAAGAGGGTAATCCTCCAAATTGCCCTGAGTTCAAACCAATTGAAAAATATTGGGCAATTGTCAAGCGAAAACTTTAAGGATGCGGTAAATTAGTGACAAACGCACAAACAAATGCGGCGTTTAAAGTAGAATAAGTTCGCCGGTACAGTGTCACCAGCAACTGTGCAGATCATGATGGCATCGATCACAAGTAAATTGCAACAGTTTGTTCGAAACGGTGAAATTTAATACCTTGTTATGGAAGCCGAATAAATACTTTTTGTTTGACGTTTGGTCAACAGTGTATATTGTTTAATTCATGAGTTTTGATCACTTGAATGCGTCAAAATTTACTTTGAATCTGGCTTATATGCAAATAGTAAATCAAAGACATGGGATGAAGGCGTACACACACACACTACCAAAATATCACGTAAATTTCTGTCTCCCAAGACAGACACATGCAAGCGTCCTATAGCACATAAGAATGAATTGAAAGAGAAGAGAAAATAAATTCAATCAAACACATTTTTCGTCGAAGTGCGTTTGTGTCAATTTCAGGAGACACAATTTCACACAAACTTTTTGTTTACGTTCCCCGACTTTTTACAAACATGATTTAAGTCTCGTGTAAAATTCATAATTTCTCAGTGTGCAGCTGAACACGCAAAAGAAAATCATGTACATTTGTTGCTGGGAAAAGGGTGTCACATACAACCAAATTGCTGAAGGGGTGGAAATTAACCATACCTGTGTCAAAAATGTAATCGAAAAGTTTGGTGAGACCCTTTCGTGAAAGATTTGCCCGGATCCAGACGGAAATTGGCGACGACGTGGGATTTGGTCGAGCAATTCAACACTAGCATCGGGATGATTCAACGGATCAAAGTTGATAACTCCCTGCAAACGTATTAGAAATAGAAGAGGTCGAAAAAGTCCCTGGAGCAGCGTGCTCGGGCCAAAACTAGAGCGTGAAAACTGTATAACCGGGTACTGGAGAACAAAGATGGATGCATCCTGATCGACGACGAAACCTACGTCAAAGAAGATTTGCAAGCGCTGCCCAGCCCGCTGTACCATACGAAATTGGTGGACCAGAACCTGGACGACGTTGACACCACGGTGGCGATGGAATATTTTGGGCAGTAGTTAAGTGCCCACCTGGCAAGCCTTATGTACTTATGATTTGCGGACATCGATTTGCCGCCACTGTCACATTTGCTGAGATTGCTGCCACTGCACAGAATGTATAAGGCTCTTCCTCTCTTCCGGGAGGATTTTGCTTCCACCCAGTACGCCAAGTAGGCTTTAAAGTGGTTGGCAAACAAGAATGTACAATTCATAAAAAAAAGAACATCGATCCACCGAACTGTCCAGATCTTCACCTAATTGAACGGTACTGGGCAATTGTCAAGTGGCACTGTCGGAAGGAAGGTACAGCAAAACATTGAGGAGTTCCAGAAAAACTGGACAGCAGGCCATCAGGAAAGTCACAAAAGTAATTGTTCAAAATATAATGAAGAATGTCAAGTCCAAAGTGAGAGCGTTTGACAGAAACTAAGATTTTGATTAAAATAAACAGTGAAATGCAACAAGAGGTTATTTTTCTCCAAGAAATCAAAAACAGGAGTCAAAGTATGTTTTTTTAATACTTTTATTTGAAAATCGATGTAACTAACTACTTTTCGATACAGTCTCTATTTTCTCGAAGACTTTCTACAGCTTCATGGTTTGACTATACTGCAATGCAAAGAAATGCCGTTGCCGAGTATTTCCGATCTAAGAAGGTTAAGTTCTTAAGTTCCCCAAAAAGTATCTATTTTAGCAGGCCATGTGTAATTGTGGTCAAAAATCTAAATGTTTCATCTCAATCGGTGTATTAAGGGGGGATATACAGTTAGAACGAGAAAAAAACCCATATTTGAAAAAAAAAAATTTGAGTGGAAGATTTTACTCAAATCAATCGAATTTTTTTTACAAATATAAGTGTATTCATGTAGTATACAAAAATATTTTTTTCAATTTTTTTCAACAAACTTTTGCATTTTTGGCGTATCTTTTTTGAAAAAATCTATATTTTTTCCGCCATTTTATCACATTATTTCATATTTAACAATAAAATATTACAATAATTTTTAACTCATATAGGAGGTAGTACTATAATAAATATATTCTTTAAGCTTCAGCTTAATCGAATAATTAGTTTTCGAGTTATCACCGGCGTAAACGCTGAAAATGCTCTCTTTACCTGTGTAATGTGTAATTATGTGGAAAAATGTAAAAATTTAAAATTGGCCATTCTAACTGTACATCCCCCCTTAACAAGGATGTGTTCAAAAAACAATGTTTGCAAAAGCACGAGTCTCACGCTCTGTTTTGGTCGGCTTTCTTGACCAGTAGAAAACAACCAAATTATTTCATATTTTGTAATTCAGGTACGCTATTTTTATAACAGAGGTTGTTAGAATGAAGATCGTGAATGTAGTTAAAATAACAAAAATTTTAACAGAAATCCCTCAAGCGGTTAAAAATTATAGCAAAATCTATATAATAAAAATGAGTTGGGGTTTCCTTTGTCACGATTTAACTCGCGAGCGGAAAGACCGATCGGCGTGAAATTTTGTATGCAGAGATTTTTGGGGCCGGAGAATAATCTTATGATGGTTTGAGACCCCTCCCTTCACTGGAAAGGGGGGCTCTCATACAAATGAAACACAAATATCTACACAACTCGAGAACTAATCAAGCAAAAGAAACCAAATTTAGCATGTGTGAGCTTTTGAAGGCAAAAAAGGTTTTTCTGGTAGCTTGAGAACCCTCCCCGCTATAAAAGGGAGGGCTCCCATACAAATAAAACACAATATTCTACATAACTCGGGAACTAATCAAGCAAACGGAACGAAATTTAGCATGTGGTGGTTTTTAAAGACAAATAATGTTTCTATGTTGGTTTGAGACCCCTTCCCATCCTAAAGAGGGGGGGGGGAGGGCTCCGATACAAATGAAATACACTATTCTGAATGACTCGAGAACTAATCAAGCAAATGGAACCAAATCTGGCATGTGGAGGTTTTTGTAGATGAATACTGTTTCAATGCTTATTTGAGACCCCTCTCTTTTCTGAAGGGTGGGGGGGCTCCCATACAAATGAAACACAAATTTATGCATAACTCGAGAACTAATCAAGAAAATGGAACCAAATTTGGCATATGGAGGTTTTTGAAGGAGAAAAATATTTCTATGATGATTTGAGACCTATCCGCCTTTTAAAAGTGGAGGAAGGGATCTCCCATATAAATGAAACACAAATTTTTGCATAACTCGAGAACTAATCCAGCAAATGGAACCAAATTTGGCATATGGAGGTTTTTGAAGGAGAGAAGTGTTTTTGAGACATTGAGACACTTCCGCCTTCTGAAGGGGGGGGGGGGGGGGCAGGGGGTGCTCTCAAACAAATGAAACACAAATTTCTGCATAACTCGAGAACTAATAAAGCAAATGGAATCAAATTTGGCATGTGGATTTTTTTGATGGTCCGGCATATTTCTGTGGTGGTTTGAGACCCCTTTGCCCTCTGAAAGGGAAGGAGGGGGCTCTCATACAAGTGAAACGCAATTTTCTGCATGAATCGAGAACTATTCAAGTAAATGAAACTACATTTGGCATGTGGGGGTTATTTGAAACAGGATTTTTATTTATATTAAAATGGATTTCTGTCTGACTGTCTGTCTGACCGATCGGAGTGAAAATATGTAAGCAGGTATTTTTGGTGCTGGGGAAGGTTTTTATGATTGTTTGAGACCGCTTCCCCCTTCCGGCTCGCATACAAATGAAACACAAATTTATGCATAGCTTGAGAACTAATCAAGCAAATGAAATCAAAAATGGTATGCGGGGTTTTTTGAATGTAAGAAATGTTTCTATGGTGAATTCAAACACAAATTTCAACCAATCCTGAGAATTATCCAGGTAACTAAGCCACAAACTGTGTATTGTCTGGGTAAGAAGAATATTCTGATAGAAGTTTGAACTCCTTATTACTCAAAAATAAACTCATTAAAAAAAGCGTCATTTCTATGTAATGTTCATTCATTTAATTGCAGGCGTAGCAACGCTCGCACCGGGATCAGCTAGTATGATATAGGGTATGTGTCCCTTGACTCAGCCTATTATGCAACCATCGATTAAATTTTTCATTATAACTCATAAAGTTTTTAAGCTGTAGGTGAGATTCAACTAGTAAAACACTTGCAAAGATAAGTTTGATAAGACATTTGGTAGAATGTATCACGAAAGGTTACACTACTCTTTTTATAAAGTCAGAAACATTCGAGGGATATGGATTTAATGTCGGTCTATTGGCGCCAAATTGGGTCTATTCATGGATGCATTTTTGTTCCATTCGATGAATTTATTACTAAATGCAGTCTTTGTATTTTATTTTTTTCTAGTTTTATGAATTGGGGCATTGCTAGCTGTATTTGATTTACTTAATACAACATTCCACAAAACAAACTCAAGTAAAACTACCTCCAAACACTTAAGTGATGTTCATGTATGATCAATCAGCCATTCAATAATGAAAACATTATAATTCACTAAACAATGATTTTGTTCCTTCGGTTTGTGTTAAGATGAAGCACTTGAATATAAACAACCGCAAACTCACGCATTTCCACATGAAATTTTACCAATAACAACCATTTTACTACGTTATTGATACAACAGGCCATAATTGGGAACATACAAAAATATATGTCCCCAACATTAGGTCTACGATTTTCTTGTAAAATCATTGTTACTTTAGCAATGTGAACAGTTAGTTTGTAATGTGTAACTGTTTTCTGCACATTCAGACTGCATTGTTTGCTTTATCGATTCAATTAAGCCAAATTTAGATCACTTGAAGATCGTATAGATCATCCGTTCAGCTTAACCAGTGAAATCATGATGCCCCAAAAGTGCAAGAAATCGAAAATTACGCGAAAGTGAACAACTATAAGTTGATTGATATTGTCTCAATTGCTTTGAATATCATTGGTCATCCTAATAGCAACGTGTTTTGTTGATTATCGCAAAATTAATGACACATTTGGTACATAGGCTGAATGAAGGAGCTAGGCTAACATTACATCCCCTTACCCTAGATAAAATACAAACACAAAAAACAAATTTTGTAAAATTTTTGTAACGATGTAGAAAAATCATATCAGCTATTGATATAATTATTTTTTTTTTAACGCAGATTTTACCTTCCTGGGCATTATTTCTTAGTACAATTCAAGTATATTTTACAATTATCCAGATGAAAACGTCTTCAAAAAAATTATATCGTAATCAGTTAGTCGTCTAAAGGTTTTTTATAATTTTGTTATTTTTATGTTTAACCCTTCTGGTCGGGTTAGTCTCTTGTCACAATGCAAAATCAATCCTGGAATGGCATGGGGCAAAAAAGGTCAAATAACGTGCAATAAATAGCCAATCCGCCTATCCATCCAGAACTTCGCCCGTTAGAAAATACTGGGCTCTGGTTAAGTGGAAACTCTTTGAAACTAAGAGGACAGCAAATGGAATCAACGATTTCAAGTCAAAATGAAGAACCACCACCGCTATCGTATCTAAGGAATCTGATGGTGGATTTACAACAGAAAAGTTGATAATTTTACAGAAAAATGTATTCACATCCATAAAAGTGATAGTAGATTTAACTGTATATAATTTCATTTGACTAAAATAAACTTTCAGTTTTATGAAATTATAACTAGACCAAAATAAGCAAACCCATCACATTACTACCCTTTCGCGTTTTGACATGCACTGGACCGAAATCGGTATTACCTTATTTTAGGATCACTAATTTTCACTCATTGACGATGTTTGTTAGTCTCAAGCATCATCTGTCGATTCTCTCTGTGCTTCAACTGATCTAGCAGTAACAGTGTTACAACCTCATGAGGTCAATTAAGCCCAAGGCTTTGCTCAGTTAAGTAAAACGAGTGGCTCAATTTTTAACAAAACTGAGTCGAATTTTTCACGAATTGAGTGGAGTGAATTCCCACATCTAGGTAAATTAAGGAGTTGTAAGTTCAGTTGCTAGGTTTATCATAAATACTGGTGAAATTTGGACAGATTCTGAGACTTTATTAGCGTCTCATTGATTAAGACCTGTAAGAATGTCTTTTACATAAATGTTTCTGACAAAAATCTCACTCTGATACTTAGGAAAGAATGATAAATATTCTAAGTCAATATCGTTGTTCGAAAATTGAGTGAGAGTCTCTCTAAACAATGTTGCAAAAAGATTACAAATATCTTCTAAGTTTTCTACTACTTTTTCGTTTAAAGCCATATCTGTTGGAAAGTTGCACGATTTAGACTTAGTAAGCATGACATGAGATTATGAGATCGGACATGACTTAATCTCATTTTAAGTTTTTGTATTATACTCAGATAGTGCAGAAGAAATAGCTTAAATACGTTGATTGTAGATATTCAAATACTTTTCCAAATTAGCGAGTAAGCTATCCGAGCAAAGGTTTATATGAAATTGAGTGTAATATCTGATTATCAGTGTTTGATTACTAAATATGTTATCATTTAGGCAAAAGAGATAACCAATTAATATTCGTTGGATATCACAATATCAAAAAATTGTCTTTCAAAATTGATAACAGATGATTACAAAGTTTGGCAATGTTGATAATTAAATTTGTTATGCGGTAACAGATAAGTTCAAAATGATATCTGAGATAATAAAACTTACTACTTATTTTATATCAGTTTATTATTTTACTCTGCTAGGGTTGCCTTCGTCCTGTTAAAACCTTATCAGGCATCCACGTACGTTCCAAACCAGCCAACTTAATCGGGTGAAAAGGCTCAGGTGACTTAGTCTTAGCTTGCGCTGAGTTTGGTATCCCATAAGGGACCGGGACAAGCCGAGCAAAGGATTATACCAATATTGATCTGCGTCGCCAAACGACCCTCGACATTCAAGAGGGTAATATCTGCGCAAAGCGAAGAAAAATCAGAGAGATATCCAGGGCAGACGCATCGACGTAGTGTTAAGATACGAAATGGTCGAAGGGTACCCGACTACGGTACTCCTGAAACCCCCTGGCAAGAAATTGGGGGCCGCAAGAAGAAAGTCCGAGCAGCAATAGGAAACCACTTGAGAGAAGAACGTTCATAAAATCAGGCGCGCCTGAACAGAAGACACGATCTTTGAGCTGATAAAGGACTCGAAGAACAAGAAATCATCTTACAAAGAGATGATTCAGAAGATTGTGGGTGACAAAGTCGAGGTAAAAACTCCGACCTTTGAAGTGCCCCTCTGGTGCGATAATCTGGATGAAATCATCTCTTGAAATGACTGTTTGCTAGAAGAGAGGAATATTTAGTATGCAGGTGGCGTGCGTAAAACTGTCAGTAGACGCAGCTAATAAGGCACTAGAAAATGGCAAAATCAGAGTCCGTTGGTCAGTTTGCCCGCTGAGTATCTCTCAGCAGCTGGAAATGTGCTTCAAATGTCAAGGATTTGAAACTGCAAAGGACCAGACAGGACCAAACTGTACAGAAGATGTGGTGAAGAGGGCAGCTGGACTGTACGAAGCCACCGAAATGCCTGATCTGTGTCAGCAAAAAATGCGAGGAGGTTAAATAAATAAACCACAACCACAGTGACACAGCACTGAAACTGACGTTACTGTAGTTTACAGCGCGATGGCGGTCAGACTGGCGCGTCTACCGTTTGTAGGCTGGTGTGCGATGGTGGTTCCTTCGCTGGTTTGGTGACGGGCTGGTATAGTGGTTGTGAAGCCAGATCCGATGCACAGGCGCTTCCTCCTGACGTAGCCGGTCGACGACGGTATGGAAGCTCTCTGTCGAACCGAGAAGGGGCTCTTTCCTTGGTATTTAGGGCCTTTGCCCAAGATTAATGTCCTCTCTGGCACTTATGGCCCGACGCCAGAGGAATGTGGATCCTTTACAAATAGGTGTCGATGACTAGAAAGCACAGCATAGACTGGCGCTCCATGACTCGCCAACCAAAAAGTGTATTAAACAAACGGACAGAAAAGGTCCTAAATCGGCATAACTTCAAACGTATAATACCGTAAAACTGGACAGTTCTGGTCTACATGCTGGCCTTTAACTTCCTGTGTGATCTTTGTTCGTGTGACTTCGTTTTTCTATCGCTTTGCGCGAGTTAAGTTTAAGGGGGGTTTCTTACAAATAAAAAAGGTCTACACCGATTCAGAGTTAACTAAAGACTAATTTATTCAATTAAGCTTAACCTACCCGAAACCTATACTCTAGCCACTTGAAACACTTGACACGAAATCCAGTCAGCAGTATCGGTCTCGCGGTGGTTGACTCGATCGGTATCGATATTGATGATGCAGTACCACGGTGAATGACATCCGTTGTGTAAACCAAACATGCTTACTCGAGGAGTCTGGTGTTGTTGTTATTGGTGTGGTACGTTGACATAGTTCAATCGTTAACTCGCGCTTCAGGAAGCGACAGATGCTGATGTTGCTACCGAAACTGGGAAAACTCCGTGGAGATCCGTCGGATCCAAAGTCGGCACATTATTAAAGACAGTAATACTGAACAGGTTTACGAGATCCAAAGAGTGTGAGAACGGTCTTTTAAATATGCAGAGCGGGTTTAGAAGGAACAAGTCGACAGTGGATATAATGCGGATGGTCGTAGAAGCGGCAAAGACGGGGTAATCGTTACTGCGCCGAGGTTACCTTGGATGTAAAGAGTGCCTTCAACAGTACAAGCTGGGAAGCGATCGCCAGTTAGTTATACAGCATGAGGATTTTGGAATACCTTTGCTGGATCCTGAAGAGCTACTTTCAGAAACGGGCTCTGATCTAGGAAACAGGAAGAATAATTGAACGGAGGAAAATTACGGCAGGCGTTCCTCCGGGGTTATATTATCGGTCAGACGCTCTGGAATGCGAATTGCAATGTAAATCGCAGAATCTTCCCAGAGCCGTTGCCGGATTATGTGCTGCTAGTATTCATCGGTAAATCACGAGAAGAAGCTAACGTTAGCCCATCACAAAACCGAATTGGTGAGGAACAGCAACCGGAAGGCTGTACAATAGGTGAAATCAAAACGAGACGTACAGCATCTAGGGGTGATGATTGACGATCTCCTCATATTCAATAGCCACTTCGATTATGCCTGCGAGAAGGTGGTGATATCGATCAAAACCTTGACCAGACATGCAAATGAATTACTAAAAACGGCACATACGCGGACTTAGGTTTGAAATGCATTTCAAATCACGGTCCATTCAAATTCAATTTATCTCCCAACGACTTGAAAGTTATAACGAACAACATGGCCTCCAAAAGCAAGTTGAAGCATATTTTAAGGAACTAAAATATATTTTCTAAATGTGTCGACCATTTTGCAGGTGTAATGGGTGACCCACATCAAATTGCATCACGGAAAAAAAAAACGCTGTAGAAAACTACCTAGGGTCCTAAGGATCAGTCACCTTGTAAAACTTTCAGACAATAAAATATAACTCGTTAGTAAGTTTTTGACCAATTTAACTCCACTCGTTAGGTAACAACTACAATGTCCAAACCTGGCCACTTTTCTTTTCATGTCTTCAAATTTAGCCTCCTTGGGATGCTTCCGTAGTTCCTGCTTCATAGTAGCTCAGTATTTTTTGATGGGCTTTAATTCCGGTGCGTTGGGTGTGTTCATGTCTTTGGGTACGAGAGTTGGCTTCGTACCACTCCAGGACAACATTTGAACAGTGGCATGATTCCGAGTTGTTTTCCGATGTCTCAGTGAGGATTTTTCAGGTGCTTACGCAAAATCAATTCGCGACGTTGCTTGTCGGGTGACGCCATTTTTTCAAATTTTCAAAAAACTGACAGCAATAAAAATACAACAACAAAAAAACACTCTAAACAACTTCTACCCAAATTTTAATTAGAAAATACCTAATGGGTCATATCCTACAGTGTTTTTTTGGTGATGCAATTTGATGTGGGACTCCCTCTAAGCTATTCATGGCTTCTTCGCGCGCAGACCGATAATTTAAAATTTCAACGCGTTTTTCTCAAAACAGCATTTTCGGCATAACGGTGATAACTCGAAAACTAACGGTGATAACTTATATGAATTTTTTATTGTAGTATTACTTTCTAGATGCATTAAAAATTATTGTAATATGTTATGATTATGTATAGAAAAATGTGATAAAATGGCGAAAAAAACATGGATTTTTTCAAAAAAGCTACGCCAAAAGTGCATTTTTTTACTCTTTTTTTTTAAATTCATCTACTAAATGTTTATGTAATTAATGTATTTTTTTTGGTAAGCTGGGACCAGGAGAGCCAGCACAAACAAAATACAACGACTTTTTCAACGCACTCTAACGGCCGCAATTTTGTTGAAAAAAATATAATTATAATTATAATTATAAAAAAGGTTCGATTGATTTGAGTAAAAACTTCCCCTTGAAATTTGTTTTTCCATAATGAGTTTTTTTTCTTGTTCTAACTGTATTAACTCTGTAATTTTTTTGTCATAATCCACAAACGTTATCACAACATAAATATTACTTCGTTTTCCTTTGAATCCCCTGAAACGAAAAAAATTACACTGGAATTTAACTTTTTATTCAGTTGTAGTTAAGATGTGCGCGTTTTTTTTTTCTTTTTTTTCGTAAGTGTCCACTGCCAGGGGGCTCTCTATGTGGAGTTTAGTAGAGGGTTCATAAAAAATCACTAGTGAACGATTCAAGTCCTGCTAGAGGGTGTACGGAACCAAATTGCAACACACATAAATATTCGGCAAAATTCGCCCTTTCAACCAATCATCTTCAAACTTTCATGGAGTAAAATAAAACTTGTTATGAATATTTTTCCACGTTTGTTTTATTCAATTTCAATTCTTTACACTACTCATAAGGTCCTGTACAACATTTGGACCAACTTTTTTTTTTTGTCTGATTATCGAGATTTTCAGCCTCGCGACTGTCGATCATCCACCCTTGGGCATTTTCTTTCTCCGGGGGAGATCGAACCGTGACTTAGGCGTGAGAGGTATGGATGTTAACCAATACGCCGGGTGCCCCTGGCAACCATGGCAATCATTTTCTTCATATCTTTTTCCGACTTCACTTCCTTGGGATGCTTCCGAAATGCCTGCTTCATGATGGCCCAGTACTTTTCAATTGGCCGCAGTTACGGTGCGTTCGGGGGTTGAGATGCTTCGGCGCGAAATTGACCTCCTTGGCCTTGTACCACTCCAAAACTTCTTTCGAGTAATTGCACGAGGTTGAATCCGGCCAGAAAATTATAGGACCAACGTGTGACCTCAGAAAAAGAAGTAGGCGAACATTTCTGTAGAAGTGGTTTGCAAATTCCTTTGATATTTTGAATGCAGAGCTCAGACAAGTAATGCGTTTATTCGAAATGTAATACCTGGATGTGAAAATGCTTTGTTTGAGTCAGTCCGTGTCGGTCGCATCACATAAAAGTGATACGGTATACTGATATAGCAATATCAAAACGGAAATAGA
>JASCZW010007679.1:12575-74150 GCA_034211315.2 Aedes japonicus
GGCGCAACAAACCACCTTTTATTGATTTGTTTTATGAGGAATTCATCCGAAATTTAAATAATTTCCGAAGAAGCTCCTCAACGCCGCTCAAAATCGAATCAAATCAATTTAACGAGCCAACATTTCGAAAACAAAAATATGTTCGTCGATAGTTGAGAGTCGGTTTGTCCACTCGTAAAAATCGTCAAACTACACGACTGGAGCCGTTTCTGATGACAGTTAATGAATAATAATAACACCACGCCATCGTTCGGCTGCATGCTGTTCCTCTGGCCTGGCCGCGAGTGTCGTCTTCGGTAGCTCTGATGCTAACTAGCTGATAGGCTGGAAGAAGCTAGGTGGCATGCTGATGCTGGAGCCATAAAGGATAAGCGCTGATGTCTCGCTTTATTGGTTCTTGTTAAAATACAAAATTAAAAATTAATAACAATTAAGATCAACGCTAACCGGTGCTTATCGATGCGTTCGAAATCTTGTTGTGCTATGGAAATTTATGGCGCTGTTTAAGCGTGCTTAAAAGTCTTTCAGGAGCCCCATCAGGAACGCTATCACTGTCATCTGCGCCATTTGGTGTGAGCGTAAGATTCATAGGTCTGTCTTTTATGTGTGCTAATCGGTTTTACAGACACACTCACAGTTCCACAGTGAGTAACACTTTGATCGCTCAGAACTGATTTCGTGAGAACGCTCAAAATACTTTACCGTCAAATGGCCCACAAATATGAAGGAGCCAGCTATCAAAAGATAAATTCTGATCCAGCAGACCACAATCATAATCACAATTATCATCATTATTGAATTAAAACAGAACCCAGCCCGCTTTCGGTGCAGCGACCGCGCAGAAAAATGACCAATAATGTGCCCGAATCCCTTCCGTGTGTGTGTGCGCTGGAGGAACCGTTTTCGTTGGAAAAATTTATCCCACTTTTTTTTGATAGTCAACTTCCAGCCAGGATCTCTCCCTTCCAGTCTTTGATTCGATTTTAATTGCGCCCAATGTTCAGTGATTGCGAGTTCCATTCCGTGCAGGATGCAAATTTGATAATAATTGTCGTGATTTATTCTCGCCCATAAGGACTTGATAATCTTCGAGGAAAAATGCTACGAAATTTCACGTTCGGCGATCATTTCGGTTTGCCTGCAACCAACGGCATCGTTTGGTGTTTTTTTTTGTTTTTTTGCGACTCATCTTCTCACAGGAAATTGGCTGTCTTTTCGGGCAAAGAAAATGACATAAAAACCCTTCGGCAGCCACCAAAGCGGCTGCAGTCAGAGGCAAGGAAAAATGGTACAAGATCCTGCATATAATAACGTATTGTTCCATTGAAAGAGCGCGGCACGCCGAAAAATGGCCGGCCTGATCTCAATAGACAATATTTTTCCTTCCCCCCTTCCCTGCTATCCTGGGAGTTCTGACTGGGATCGTATACTTCGCCACCCCCAATGTCAATATCGTACCGTCGGAGGGGGGGAGGGGGGATCATAATATGTTCTCAATTATCGGAGGACCGCGGCTCGTCCGGCGGTTCGACTTCAAAGGGAGTAAAAACGGTAGCATTTTGAGGTGGTTCGTTTTTTTTTCTTCAACCAACGAAGACGACGAGGACGACTCCAATCAGGTATTGTATCAGAAGGTTGTACCACGCGAATGTTGTCAATTGTCGCGTTCACTTTTCAAGGTCCTTCGGGTTGGTTCGTTGGAAGGTGTTTTTTTTTTTTTTCGTTGGCAGGGCAGAAGAACCTCGTTTTCAATCGCTGGCCAGACTTTCTAAACATTTAGACGGACAAAACAATAACGTGATTATCATACCGAGAACCGCTATGTTGGTTGAGATGTTTATGGCTTTTGCGGAAATTTGTGCCCCGGTGTGGGCTTGTTTGGGATGTTGCTACTGTTCGGGTTTCGGCGGTCTTTGTTTTCGACAAACGAATAGTGAATGAAATTTTGACAGTAAACCTGGTGGAAGTTTAACCTCAGTGGATTCATTCATTTCGGCACGCAATATGGAGTGTGTTATATGAAAAGTGCAATACGAAAAGTGTTTCTTCAGCACTATACATCACTGCGTTGGACGGTACCAGATGCGCATTATGTTAAAGGATGAGATTCTGAAGAAATAAGAAGAAAATATTAACACCCAATCTTCTCCGTTCAAGGGAATGGAATACAAAAATGGCCGTCATAATATCTGATTTGCATCTCTACTTCAAACATCCAAAGCCGCATATCTTAGAAGCTTCAAAGATTGCACATATCCAACTTAAAGGGTGTCTACAGTTAATTTGCGTCACTTTAAAATCGTCCTAAAAAACAAGTCTCTCAACCGATTGTCATGAAATATTCAGGGAATAAAATACAATGTATAATCATGGTTTGGGTATCTTTGTTTTACTGTATTTCTTTACCAAATCCAAAATCCCGAAACTTTCTTCTTAATACCACGCATAAGATTTTGTACAACGCTTAAACCGACATTTTATTCCGCTTTTAACCATGACTTCAACATTTCCTGTTCTGTAGTGACAACTTTAGGGTGCTTACGAAGTTCATGCTTCATTATAGCCCAATATTTTTCAATTGACCGCAACTCAGGATAGTTTGGGGAATTATGATACTTCGGCACGAAATTAACAACATTCGTCTTGTACCACACCAGAACATCTTTGGAGTAGTTTGTTTGTTTATTTGCGACACTTTACACATTCATGTGCATTCGTGCCGGAAAAACTGAGTTTAGATGTACTGAGTGGTTGAATATACAGAGTGGTTTTTAGTTTCTCATTTGTTCTGTGCTTATTCAAAATGTCCTACTTTTCTTCTTGACTTCACTTCGGTTCTTCTTCTTCTTCTTGTTTCTCTTCTTTACTTCACTTGGTTTCTTCTTCTTCGTCAATTTCATCTGTGGATATGTAGCGACTAATCGGTTATTTCCTCCGGGTGGAGCAGTGGTATGCCGTGATTTCAACAGACGTCATATCGTTTGGAGGTACCGCTGCGGCTTGGCTGAAACCTGGAAAGATCACCAAGACATAACCTGATGGTGATTTAATAAACTGTGTACTGACCTGTGGGACGCCAGTGTCCCACAGTGCCAGCTTCTGCCGTAACTACTACACATTATTTCAAGATCTACCGGCTACAGCCGGCACTAGGGAAAGGCCTTGTGTAATTCGGTCGATAACTCCGCTATCGTGAGATTGGTAGTGTTCGCTGGTGTAGAGCGGCGGCCAGGGCATGAGAGGGCTACCCTTCCCCCTGCCGTCTATCCCAATTTTCCGTAGCCGTGGGGTGCTCTGCGTTCTTCCTAAAGCTGTTTAAGCAGTCCCGTTTGGTGCCGGAATGCCAGGAGTTTCGCCATATTACCTTCGCTGTTATGCAAGGCATCATGTAGGCAGGTAGAGCTGATGCCGGCTTCTTGGCGTTCTGCTCTGGAGAAGTGACAAGAGGCTAGGTACGACCAAAAAATTTACGGAACTTTGTGTGTTTTGAGAAACGGAAGCCGTCATTTTTTCAGGAATTCATTAATGTATACTTGACCATTTACAGTTGAAGCTCTCACAAAAGGCTTGCTCCATTTACCACACGAACAGATCCCCTGCCAAATCATAAATTTTTTGGGGAACTTTGACACTTGCTGTTTCCTCAGAGACTCTGGAACATCGAACTTGTTTTTCACAGTCACATACTGGTTGCCGGAAATTTCTTTAAAGTCCGCTTTTACGTGTGTTTCATCGTCCATGATGCAGCAGTGTGGTTTCGTCAACATTTTTGTGTACAGCTTACTCGCACGTGTTTTAGCTGTCCTATTCTGTTTTGGATTGCGGTTTGGAGATGCCTGAACTTTGAATGAACGGAGCTTGGCTCGTTTCTTGGCTTTCTGCCAAAAATTTTGGTTGCAAGTGCAGCTTTTTCGCCACATCCCGAACGGAATGGTTGGGTTTGCGTATAAAGGCAGCAGCCACTCGCTTGTGAATCTTCACACAGTACGGAACACTTTTTGTACCACTCACCTTCTTCCGATCGACAGTTAAACGTTCCCCGAAACGTTTTATGACACGAGAAAATGTAGACTGGTGAATTTTCAACATCTTTCCGAGGGCTCGGTGCGTAAGAAGTAGGTTGTGCGTGTATAAAATGTCCTCGTGCACTCCGAAACTACGACACATTTCACAATAAAACTCATGCAGTGTTGGGAACATGAACAACCCTAGCGATCAACCGATCGCTGCAAACGGCAACACAGCTGTGCTCGCTGGTAGCAGTCAGCTGTTACCATGTCGATGCGCAAAACAGCATAACAACAACAAACGACACAACACAACAGTAGACCGTCATCTTGTTTCGTGTGCGCTTCCCGTGAATAACAGTCAGTTTGAATTTGTTCAATATATGTAGTTTATTTTATGTTTGATTACGTTCGCGTGTGTTTTTATGTGTACATGATGTACACGACCACCCCGTTTGCGCGATCGTAACATGCAGTGTAAACAATATACGCTGAGGTCATTTCACCCAAAATTTCGTTGAAATCAACCCAAAGGGCGAAATGTTACAGCTTTTTGGAAGATATGCAATTTAACTGTGGACACCCTTTATGTAAGAATTTTTGCTACACTGCAGCACACAAGTCATAATTATTTGGATTGTGAAATCATTGTAATCAAGTAACACAACTTTTTGTAGAAGAGCCTATCATCGTTCTCCGAAACATATCTCTATCACAGATTTTTTTAATAGACCGTGCGTTTCTTAGCTGCTCCTACCTTACTGATCAGAACAAGTTTAATTGCTTTGAGAACAACATAGATGGAGCTCGCAGTGGTGCATCTGCACTCCACCGTAGATTATGCGCAACATCTTCCGACGTTTGCATTAAAAAAAATGGACAAAACTTGCTGATTTTTCATGGGTTTACCTTCACTCGCACTGCCAAAACTACCCATGCAGCATCAATCTTAGTAACCCATGAGCAGTCTTCCCACGAACCTGTACCGAGTTCAACTTGAGTATATTTTTCTTTGTTTGTGTTGAATACCAAACCCGCATCGCTGCTGTACTCAGGTTCGGGTCTGTACCGCGTACCGAACGATACATGTATAAACTGAAGTACAAAACTTCGGTTCAAACTGTGATACACCAAACACAACGAACTGTATCCGAGCGAAAGACGAAGTATGTTAGTGTCCACTTCGACGAAAGAAAAAGGAAGGGAGAATACCCCATTGCACAGTGACGCCACACCTCAGATTTGACAGATACTGGTTCCATTGTGTTCAGAAATTTATGTGTGAAAAACAAAGAGGGATGACTTCTATATTAGGTGACGTCTATATTAGGTCCAATGACGTCTATATTAGGTCTGGCGCAGAAGCCACAATAATATTAGTGAAATGAGCAAAATTCGCTCATGACACTAATACCACTATACTCCTTGCGCACGCTACACAAAAGCTCGCAAAGTGTTACCTCATACTATTTATTTTGATTCGTTCGCTTCGTGATTGTTTATTGTATGCGCTATAAAAGTTAATTTTTCAACCGATTCCAGTCTCCCAATGATGGAAAAATGGCTCTTTATCGCTACTCGATTGTCAAGTCTCAGCGTTTGAAAGTTTGCGTGGCAAAAATTCAATTACCCCAGTTAAATTCACTATAAATGATCCATGTTATCGGGAGGAAATGCTTCTGCTCAATAAATGGCATTTGTATCATGATTATTTCCACAATTCAGCTTTCATAATAAACGTTTGAACCGATTTTTTTTTATCTGAACCTATGCCCGCCAATAGAAAGTTCAACAGTGTTACGTCATCACTCGTCGGCTCAGCAATGTTTACATTATTTTTGCTTCGAATACAAGCAAGCAGTGCGTTGCCCCAGACCTTATATAGACGTCATTGGGATAACACGACGGTGAGGTTGAATTTTTCCATGCAATGCCCTATGGGAAAGACAGCTGAAAATATAAAAGCTTAATGCTAGTGTTCTGAGCCATTGTTCTTTTTATATGTCGAAATAAAAGTTAGAATCATTTTGTTTTTATTTGTTTTATTTTCAGCAGAAAATGAAAAAGAACAAAAAAAGTAAACAGCATGAATGTTGGCGAGTTCAGCAAATGTCTGGAATACCGTTTTACAACTTCTGCTGGTATCTCTGAAAATGGCAGAAGATCCTTGTTACATCGAATTATCAGCAAATCATCCAATCTTTTTGAGGACGATGATCTTCTAGCAGCAGTTTCACTGCTGAAAACAGTGCTCTACAGTTACCTGTGTCACGGCAGCAGACAGAACTACCATGGCAATTTCGTATAGTTCTGGATCATCGTAACGTTTAGCTTCCCAATATTTCAGAATATCTGTTGACGATGGTAGTCGATTTTTTATGTTAGCCAGCTGGATCAATTTTACTTTTAGATCGATTTGTGAAAAGCTGTCTGAGGTCGATGCCACACTACACTCCTGTTGCAACATATCTTCTAAGTCGTCATATTGATTTTCGCCTGATTTATTTTGTGGTGAAACCTCTGTAGGCGTATTTTTCACAGTCTTAAGCAAATTCGCAACCTTGAGCACATGTTCCTATTCGAAACAAATATAAAGAAAACAATATGTGCAGTGCAGTAGATTTAAATGTTTTGATGTATTTGTATGATTGCTTTACCCATTATTTTAATTATATTGATTAGAATTGCTAGTTTGATTTGGCCAAAAGCAATCAAAGTTAAAAAAATTCAACTGAGAATGGAATCCAATGAAAGTAATACAGATAACAGATAGTGATCAAGTAAAAATCAAGGTCAATTATTTTGGTGAATGAGAGAAATTATATTGACAAAAAACTTAGATGTTGCAATAAAATCCGACGCGACCCGAACCGAAAAACCAACACATATTTTCCGGAATCAGAATCAAAACTGAGACGGAAATTTGCGATGAAATTGTTCACTTTAATCGGGAAAATTATCCGGAATCCTGATCGAAAATGGAAACGAAAATTTGCGACGGATTTGTCCACATTCATCGAAAAAAATATTAATTTCAAAATAATTCGTTCGAAAAAAAAATGGAAGACAGAAATTTGCGACGGAAATGTCCACTTTTATCGGTAAAATTATGCGAAATTCGAAAGTCGCTTGTCACCATTAGTTCTGAGAGTTCCTATAGTAATGAATCCATAAAAAAAAATCATATTCCGCGACTATAGGAACGTACATTAAGTATTATTGCACCTAAACAAAAATTATTTTGTGAAAAATACAGGGGTTGGACTGTTGATCGTGATAGGCAAAATTTTCACTCCCTGAAAGTTGTTCAAATGCCTATAACTTGCATAGATGAGTCTGAAATTTTATCTGCAGATAGGTACAAAAGAATAGTATCATCTTTTTTTACTTTAAAATAAGATCCTGAATAGTTTACCCTCCAGCAGTTAAGATTTCATTGGATTGCATTTACAGATAATCTACAGATTACTTATGGCCAGTACTATTTATATACATAACTCTTAAATATTCGGAAATTAATGATATAAAGGGTGTATTCGATAAAAATGGCACACACATATATACTCATCAAAATTAAACTGATTATCGGATTTTCTTAAAATTTTCAGGGAATGAAGAACTACTAATGAGTTTTGATTTACAAAATTTGTTTTATTCAATTTCGTCTCCCATCCCGAATGTCCGCACCTTCCTTTTCACTCCACCCATCAAATTTTGTACAACCGATTTTCCCAGTGTTTTTGTTGTTTTTACCCAAATTTTCTTCAATTCTAGCTCTGTTTTTATAGTTTTGGGATGTTTGCGAAGTTCCGTTTTCATAATTGCCCAGAATTTTTCAATTGGACGAAGTTCCGGTGAATTTGGTGGGTTCATATCCTTTGGCACAAAATTGACTCCGTTGGCTCGGTACCACTCCAATACGTTTCGAGCGTAGTGGCAGGATGCTAGATCAGGCCAAAACAGAGTTGATCCTTTGTGCTTCTTAATGAATGGCAAGAGACGCTTCTTAAGGCACTCTTCCGTGTAAATCGCACCGTTTATTGTTCCGGAAGTGATGAAGGGAGCACTTATTTCACCACATCCGCAAATCGCCTGCCAGATTAGAAACTTCTTTGCAAATTTCGATAGTTTCTTCTTTCGAACATCCTTCGGAACATCGAACTTCGACTTGGCAACGAAATATTCTTGCCCAGGAAGTTGACGGAAGTCGGCCTTGACGTATGTTTCGTCATCCATCACGATGCAACCGGATTTGGTGAGCAGCTTCGTGTAAAGTTTCCGGGCGCGGGTTTTCGCAGTGATGTTTTGTTTTTCATTCCGGTTTGGGGCTTTTTGCACTTTGTAAACATGTAACCCAGCACGCTTCATGGTTTTCTGCACAAAACCTACTGACACCTTAGACTTTTTAGCGACATCTCGAATTGACATGTTTGGACGGTTCTTGAATTGTTGTACGACTTTCCTGGCCATTTTACTGTCCATTGGACCACTTTTACGACCACTCCTTTCCTTCCTTTGGACACTCAGACGCTCCTTGAAGGTTCTTATTACACGAGACACAGTTGTATTTGCAATTCCAAGCCTTTTAGCAATCCACCGGTGGGACGCCCCAGGATTTGGATTGTGAGTGCACAAAATTTTCTCACGGACAATTTCTTGTTTCGACAACATGACTGGAACTACTGAATGTATAACTATGAAACTTGGCAGATTTAAATAATACACTATGGATAAAATCTACTCAAATTTCTAGGTTTTTTACTCATACGATTCAAAAGTTACAGAAGATTTTCTGTGTGCCATTTTTATCGAATACACCCTTTATACTCACAATTGCCTGCAGCTTGTCTTCTCTTGAAAAAAAGGGAGAATCCAGAAAACACCAACGCTTATCAAGTAAAATTGCTGCCCTGAATGCATTATTCTGCACGAGATTCTTTAAACGATTTTCGAGCCCTTTATGTAGGCCTTTAGCAAAAGGGTTCTCAGAGGGAAGCTTTTTTGCGTGGAATTGGCACTGTTTGATAATCTTGAGCAGATCCCCCATTATGATTTTATCGTTTTGAAGTTTTATTAATGCACCATATATTTCGTTGAACGCAATCTGAAACTCCTTCATTTTTGTCCAGGTCTCTTCCGAAATTGTCAGAGCGGAACATTTGACTGCAATTTCTTTCACCATCATCTCATGCTTCAGAATTCTTTCCACCATATCCCAGGTAGACGACCATCTTGTCTCAACATCAATTTTAGGAAGAGAAATTTTAGCAAGATCAAACAGTGCTCGGTATTCCATGCGTTTCGTCATTTTAACAATCTTTCGTACCGCTTTCAACCAATCGTCGCTAACCGTTGCCAGGGCGTCCTTTACAATAAGGTTGAAAGTGTGCGCTCGAAACTCGTCCGGATCTATCTCAACTGGTACAGTTTTGGATTTCTTCGATTTCGGCTCGTCATCTTTATTGCAGCTCTTATATGTCTTGTATGAATGTTAGTTAGTTATATGAATGTTAGTTCTACCATATGGAGTAACAAGATATTGTGGGATTCTCGTAATTCGTGAGATATCAACGTTTAAAGTCATGGTTTACAAATGGCTTTTAGGCCCTTAACATGAATTACTCGAGATATGCTCGATTGGCTCCGCCAACTGACAGTTCAAATTGGCTCCCGTCGTTGTATCCGCCAGACTATGAATCTAGTGACTATATAAAGTATTGGTAATTTTTTTTATTTTTATAGATCAATAGGGTCCATGGTGTGTCTAGAAAAAATATTTTGTAAAACTTAGTTTCCTCGTAAGAAATTCAATGTAGACTTAAAAAATTTGGTGCAAAAATATAGTTTCATATATAGTTTCAACAGTTTCTACGGGCGCTCTATGGCAACCCTGGCCGTGGGTTCTTTCAAAAATCGAAACTTGACAAAATCTAAAAACCTAGAATAGCTATCAGCTATCAATAGATACTCGCTTCCTTCGAAATGAAACAGGTCCGACGAAACGATCTCAAATGGTACTGTGGGAATTTCGTTGTTGATCAGCTCGTGTTTCACATTTGACCTTTGGTACTTCTCACAGATAGTACAACGCTCCATAATTGTTGCTAGTTCTGTACTCATTCCAATCCAAAACAGTGTTTTTTTTGCACACCGTGCGACTCCCTGAACTTCTGTGTGTCCAACGTGTATTACTGTGAGCATTTTGCTTCTGGGACACGACGGAATTCCGAAGAATTAGAATTTTATGTGATCGAAAAACAAATCCTTCATAAATTGCCAACTCATCTCGGAGAGGCTAGTACTATCGAAGAATGACAGTTCAGTTCATTGCGTAAACAAACGATTATTGAACAACGCCTAATAGTTGATTTGGACCGATTCAATCCAAACAGCAAGGATGCTCTTAGGGCCGTTCACAAAATGTTATGATGGTTTATTTCATTGGGGTATCAAATCATTATTAACCTTGGCTTAACGTCGATTTGAACCGATTTAAATCAACAATAACGATGCTGTTTGAGTTACTCAAAATGTGTACTTTCCTCCGTTGCAATAAAGAAAAAAAAGGAAAGTAGGGTTGCTGATTGGTTGTGACTTTGTTACTCGTGTTGCGATTAAAAATTGGTAGGGTAATTAATGTAATTAGTGGAATCCCTTTTTTTATGATTTCATTCCTAGACTTCGATTTAAAATCTGACTTGGTTTTTCAGAATGGGTCAAAACAATCATATCTTAAATTTGCAACAGAGACAACCTATCGCAGTAACCCATGAACAGTGTCCCCATACTGTTTGGTTCCCCATGTTCTGTGATACGTTCTCCATAAATAATAAAACTGCCACCATTTGCAACGGAGCGCAATCAATTGCAGCCCTCCGGAACGGGGGAGTCTAGTTAATAACGGACACTCTCGGCTGGTCCAGAGGCCACATGCACCAACACCAACTACCGCTTCGATCGTTTCGGCCACAGACAATAAAATTTAAATTAGCCTCCAAATACGGCATAATTGAGTATTTGTTAGTTTTTCTAAGTTAATATTTATGTTTAACGTTGGAAATCAAAACATGGCTCGTGCGCCGATATGATCTGGCTGCCGATTCAATGCCGTCCAGTCCTCTTTGCATTATAATAGGAGAGATTGTGTTGGATTTCGTGTGTTAGTTTATTTCTTATTTCGTTTGTTTCAATTCAAACTGGAAACCGCTGCGCTGAGATCGTCGGCAAAAAGGCATGAATGAAAATCGATTCTCCATGGTTTTGCAGCACCAGCGAAGTTCTGGCCGCTCTTTTGTTCAATGGGGTAGGCTTTCTTCTGAAATCTAGCACTGATTGTCCTGCTGCAGTATTATAGGCTTAGTTTGCCTAGGGCAGGAACTCCCTTTTTTGGGCGAAAGTTAACTTTCGTCACTTAGCGCACAAACACACACACTCACACAAACGTTTTGTTTTGCGCGTGAATCCAGCGTGGGCCGCGATTATGAATATGGCAATGGGGAGCTTGGAAGCAGATATGCATATGCAGATTGTACAGTTCGGTGCAACAATTGCTGTGCATAAGGAGCGGTAGCTATTAAAAGCTGGTAAGCTGTCAATTTCCAGAGGATTTATACATGGGACGCATAAATGGATTAATGTTTGTTTCGGGTCGAAGAACCGTACCTGTTTATGGTAAGAGGAATATGGGAGAATCTCTCGCTTGAGGTTGATATAATATGGAGATCGATTCCCGCCCGCCGCTGCCCTGAAGAACCACGGTTTTAATGAACCAATCGATTCGGATCAGCTTCAACATCGCTCAGCAAGCACCTAACTCGACAAGACATTAAGCGCACCGATGGCCGAGCCGAAGCGATGCCAGAGAGAAAGGAGGCCGCATTTGTACCAAACTTTGAAATAAATCACCTTTAATCGGTATTAACTCATAATGCCATAAGCTTCACTCGCGGTCAAGTGAACCTGACTGACTGACTGACTGACGCACTGCCGCACTGCGGCCAAATAGCCTCCAACTCGGAGCTTTGGCAGTGGAAGGGCAGAGGAAGAATGTTAATGCTTTCAGGGACTTTTTGATCCACACCGATTCGATCCGAACTCCCCCGTCTTCGTCGTCGTCGTCGTCGTCGTCGTTGTCGTCCTCATCTTGGCCGGCAGCTATTTCTCAGATCATCATCAGCTCCGCAGGGGAAGG
Organism: Aedes japonicus; assembly: GCA_034211315.2. Lineage (NCBI taxonomy): Eukaryota > Metazoa > Arthropoda > Insecta > Diptera > Culicidae > Aedes > Aedes japonicus. The sequence continues at coordinate 24,774 of JASCZW010007679.1, forward strand.
GAGAGGACAACAACACACGAATGTAGCACCGAACATGTCTTAATGGCGATGGAATGAAATAAAATCAGCACGATGAAATGATAAATGACTTACGAGCTGAGCCGAGTGACATGACAGCATAAGTTTCATGATTTTCATAAAGATCGCCTGAACAACGGCTCGGTATTGGAAGCCACAGAAGCGACCATCATCGGCACATACGCTCGTAAGGAACCTACTTACCTGTATGCTCAGACATCTCCGACCTCTGGCCGATGGAAATCGCCGTCCTGAACAGGTACCAGCCTTTGAAAGGTGCACGAAGCGTTGCTCACAGTGCGAAAGATGATGTTGTGTAAGGCAACGATAATATTAATGATTGTGAACTCGTGGACTTGTGGTAGCGATTGCTTCATTGTTTGCCACATTCTTCTGTGACAAAGTAGAATCATTAGGACCTGAATGAAGAAACGTATTTTGTCCGATTCCTTTATTCGGCGGTTCAAAATATTCCTGTGAACTCGAATGGGATCATCGCATGTTTATCGTTGAAGTCTATGCTATATAATGGGGTGGCCAATCAGAGATGGGTAAGTTTTGACGTCGAATAGTTCAACGAATTTTGTAGGATTTATGAGATCTAAAATTTACAAAGATAAACGTTACAAATAAGTTGCTTTGCTTAAATGTCTCCATCAACTTTCACTTTAAATTGTTGTGAAGTAAACTATAATTAACGGGTGGCAACTAGCATATTTGAATTTTTTTTCAAGCTGTCAAAAATGACAAACAAACTTGGAAAAACTCGGATGTATTGAAATTAAAGATACAAAATTGGTGAACATATGAAAACGGCCCGTAATGGGCTGTTCAGTGAAGCTTCTGCTCGATGTTAGAACAAGATTTTTGTACGGTCTTCTTGTCAAATGCATCTCTTGATGCTACCAATCAGCTGTTTGAAATTCATGGCTCTCCAGTTATTTTTGTACACCAAGGAGCTCAAAATCCCGAGGAAATCTTCAGAAACGATTGTGTTTTTTGGCGTAATGCGATGGCGTTTCTTCCGGTAAAAACACGTTCTGTTCACAATGTGTCAAATATTTACTTATTGTACCAAAAAAACATATGATAAAGTTGACGAGTAATACACCCGTTATTTTCTCACTCCGCAACAATGATATGTTGTAACTTGAATGTGCTTTTCTATGCTCCGCACCGACCTATCCGGCTGATTCATTTTGGCGTAAGCAATATCTAGGGTTGTTTTTCATTAGGGCGAATCTACAATTGAGAGATTCTCTCCGGGCTCGCTCTCTTTCATTCATTACAGCGCCATTATAAAACTTACGAGGCATTCTTTAGTACAGATCGAAACACAACAGTGCTGGCTAGCATACTCTACAAATAGTAGAATGAAAAACGTAAAGGTGATTGATTTATGAATGAAAGAGAGCGAGCCCGGAGAGAATCTCTCAATTGTAGATTCGCCCTAATGAAAAAAACCCTAGATATGATAGGTGATTGCATGTCAAAACATACTAGACGAATGCGACATATAATTTTGCGACATGACGTAACGCACCCGGCGAATGTTACGTGATAACTTTCCGCACGATTTATGATGTGGTCGTATTTTCCCTAGCTGAAGTTAAAAGACTTCAGCGCCAACATTAGATTAGGGCGAATCTGCTTTTGTAAACAATGGCTTTCGTAGTCATTTTCTCTTGAACAAAAGGTCACAAATACAAATTTAGCACTGTTTAAGGAAGAGGAACTTTATCTCTATCTGCTGATATATTCAAACATGAAGGAATTATATCCAACTTCCGATAAATTAGCAGGCAAAGTATTTGTTTACAAAAGCAGATTCGCCCTAATCAAATGTTGGCGCTTACTTTAACTGAAAGGAAATCTTCATTAAAATAAAATTTTGCATTTATAAAGCATTGCTTAACTTTGTTGAGTCCACATATTTGTTTCAAATATTATGGCTTGGTACAAAACTAAGAATTGAAACTAATTTCCAAAGCTTCTACATTGAACTGATGACAGCAATATGCTACTTACGACTTATTGAAAATTTGCTCTACAGTTGCTGTGAGAAAATGTTGTGATTCGCACACATGTTGCAATGACCTGGTTTTTGTGTAACAGCGACAAAAACACTAGCGATAGCAACATTGCTAAATCAGAAACATGAACAAAATAATGTTGCTGTCAAACAAATTACTTATCTTAGCTAATAACAACAACCAACACAATCTTCTGCAAACTTGTTAAAAATTGACTACTCTATCAGGTGAAAATAAAAACGTATGTACGTTGAAGACCTGCTTTCCAACCTAGAACGTCCATGAACATCCTTGAACAACAACATGAAGAAGTTTAGAACTCAAGATCTACAGTTGTACCTATAACTTTTCCGATTATACAAGGTAACGATATCTGTTCAACCATGTTCAATTAGTCTTCGGAAAGATCAACCGATGAATCCTGCTGAGTTTGAGTTTTTAAGTGGAATACCTGTAACTAGAAAATGAGAAAAAAAAATAGTTATTCGAACTGCATTTATCGCATATCTTGAAGGATACGCGTATTTCGCCTACAATGTGCAGACTTCTTCAGTGTCATGTACTAATACTCGACTGGCAGTCAGATATCATGAGATACTCTGCGGTGTTGTTGGTTGTCCAAACTGTTCTAGAGTTCAGAACCTAGCATCTACAGTTGTAACGGTAGCTTATACAGCTATACAAAGTTACGACATGTGTTCAACCATGTTCACTGAAACTTTTGGAATTTCAAGAGACATTTTGAAATAATCTGGAATGTTTAAGGTCATCCAAATTGTTCTTGAGTTCATGACTTCTGGATCGCCGGATTCGATTTGTTAGCTATAAAAATTAGCAATATACATTCAATCAAGTTTACTGAACTTTTATGAAATGTCAACCAACACTTGTAACGTAGTTACAAGAAGGTGCGTTTAAAATAATAAGTTATTCCCACATTTCACTGCGTCAGGGAAGAAGTTCAAATTGGTTGCAATGAGAAGCAGGGATATTCGAGCACTGTTTTTAACCACTAGCACCTCTGGTGGCCAATAGGGAAACCTGATAAATTAATATGCATCACGTGATGCCACTCATCCAAAGTGAGAAGATTCCAAAGTTAATGTGTACAAAGGATAAGGGAACTCGCGCGAATCTTTTGTAACGTGAATATCCTTTGTAACATGACTGTAAGTAATAGAAAATCCCAATCAATAGGTCTTGTCCAAGTAAAATGGCTGATAGAGCAGACGTGGTTTTTTAAATAGAGGCAAGAGCCTAGCTGAAAACATTTGTATAAGCTTGGAATAATTTCAAATAAAAAAAGTGGTGTGTTTGATCAAGTAGAAGGCCCAGTGCGTGGAAACAAGAATTTTCGAATTTGCTTACCATTGTTGAAGGTAGGGATACACGTGACCAAGAATCTGCTGCTCGAGGCTCAGGTTTGTATTGGGAATGGAATGGGATTTTGGTGTGCTAGATGTGTGTCCGGTCTTGTGCTAATTATGCTAATTATGTCATTTTGCTAATCCGTCTTTGTCTCTTCTGTTCGTGAAGGAATTTATCCTTCACGCGGAGGTGTTCCTGCCCGGTTTCTAGAGCCGGATTGTAGGTTGCAGGAGATTGCGAATCGCTTCGTTTTCTCTGGGGGCCCAGAAGCTTGTCGGCTTGTAGGCTCGCCCTCGTCGTCCGGTCAGTGGTTCCTGTCGCACCTACGGGCCAAAGGAGAAGTACCACGACTCCTACGAACCAACTCCGGAAGCCAATCGCCGGAAATCGTTCGTGTCAAGAATCGGCCTCGAGACAGTTGGCGTGTTCGAGACAGTCAGTGGAATCTCGAGCACGTAGGAAACAGGGTGGTTGCGCACTGCGGTTAGCAAGGACAACCACCACCGACAGCATCGGTAGGCTCTGTCGAGCAGTCCCATACCATCGAACAACGTCATTGTCATCGTCACTACCAACAATCGCACCTAGAAGCAGTGACACCGGCACTACCACCAACACACTCCCATCGATGGACGTCGCCCGAGCTCGGGTTGAGCGAATCAAGGCCAGATATATGATTTTGTATGTCTAAAAATATATATGTAAACAGAGTTAGGAATGCCCTGGTTTCTTCAGGTCAGGCACGGCCGTGCGAAGAGCAAATTCCAATTGGAATTAGTAGGTAGCGAGTAGCAATTCAACACCGGAATAAACCATCAAAACTAAACAGAATGTTTCTCTAGATGCTCTTTGGATGAGGTAAAGGGTAGTTGATTGGTTTCTGTCGGTCTGTTCGTTCTTTGGTTCCCGTTGGAGAATCGCCACTTTGGATGAGTTTTGGTGTCCGGGATGAAAATTGGTCGTCGAGATTGAATACAGGTTTTTCCCTTTATTTGAAGGACTCGTTCTGAGTCTCGCCGGGTAACTAATCTTGCTTGCTTGGCGCTTAAGTGAAAGCAGTTGTGGGAAGAAGTCCGAGAATCGGTCTACGCGAATTTTATTCCGTTACACACTTTGAGATAATCCGGGATGGTCATTCAAACAGTTCTGGAGCTCAGAACTTGGGATCTACAGTTGTAACTATAGGTTTATGGCTAAACACGATACTGTATACAACCATGTTGGCACTCACCAGAAAATTGTCCTACGTTGTGTCTTTTTCAATTTTATACTACTTACTTTATTATCACTTCAGTGGGCTTGGTGCAGTTGGTTCACATGAATGTTAAATAAAGACTTACAAAACTTCGTTGGCTGTCGAGTAATATAGGTTGACTTGGTACATAAACCTATGCTACGAAAAAAACTGCCAGAAAAAATCTCTAATCGAACACACACAAAAAACTGCAGTTGAAGCTACCATTTTTAAGGGTTAAATTGAGCGCAAACATCAACAATTTTCACCTGACTATAAATGCGTTTGATTTTACCATGCCTGCGATTAGATCAACCACGGTGCGGTTGATATCAATATGAGGTCTGTCAAATATACCACAAACAGGGTTGCGGCTTATCATTTTTGACTCAGGCATATTCATTTGCCAATATCTCCTTTCAGAGGGTCGATTTCAAAATATGATGTATGATGAACTTGTAGTGCATGAGTAGACCTACAACTTTGTCTAACAATACATTGCTCTAACTCCTATATCTTCGACATGAGAGCGTATATTCACAGTGATCTTCACGATGATCTTCGCGTGATCTTCACCGCGAATATCATCGCGAATATCACTGCGAATATACGCTCTTATTCCTCAGATATTAGAGATAGAGCTATGTACTGTTAGACAAAGTTGTAGGTCAAGCACCATAAGTTCATCATACATCATAATTTGAAATTGAGCTTCTGAGAAGAGCTATCGGCAAATGAATATGGATAAGTCAAAAATGATAAGCCGCAACCTTGACCACAAACGTTAAAGGTTTTGTCATATACGTAGAAAATTTCACTGAAATTTCATGGTAGTTTTAAAGATTGCACAGTGGTCAAAAAGTCGATTTTATCGCTCTTAATTCATAGCTTCCTAAATAGTGGAGCTAGAGCAATGGCGTCTTTGGCAAGGCTGCTAGATATAACAAGCTTCATATTTTGACGGCATGACTTTTGAGATCAATCCCCCTAAAAGTGAGATAAAAATTCAACTTTTTTAGGATTTTGAGATAGAGATATGATGTCTTGGGCAAAATTGTAGAAAAAGTCAATACAAACAACTTTGCTGAAGACATAAAAATTGTATGTTTCACCCAATTGGAGATAGAAAGCGTTTTATAAGAACTAACCTCCAAAAACACATTTTTCACTGAAACATGTTGTTTTTAATTTTAAGGACAATACTTTCTAGAATATACTATACCTGCAATATTTCAATGGGATGAGTTATTGAACTTTTTCCGTTTTTTTTCGTCGTATTTTTCGAAGAGCTGTACCACACTTAGGAGCAGGTAGGAGCAGACAGATTTGGTTGAATCTAATATTACATTAAATTAGCTTTTAAGTGGCGATTAGTTTGTCCGTCCACGACCGTCTGCTGGGAAGTTATGATTAAAACAAATTTCAATGGTTTTACTATAAAGGGCGATACGGTCAAAATTTGGTCAATATCAACTTGACGTATTTCTTTCAATTTTGCATTTAAAAACCTGAACACTCCCACATTTTGAAGGTGTGTGTGGTAGAATGTTGCTCTATTTTGATTTTGGAATTCACTCTTCAGTTGTCAAAATGCCGTCCAAGCAAGAAGAGCAGCGTATCAAAATTTTGCTCGCGCATCGCAGTGAAATCCGAGCTACTCGCACGCAAAGTTGGCAAAATCGCTAAAAGTTGCCAAATCAACCGTTACAAATGTAATTAAAGTGTTTGGGAACGTTTGTCGACAGCCAGGAAGTCTGGATCAGGGAAATCGAAAACCGGAAGCCGCTGAGATGACAAAGAGAGTTGCCGGTAGTTTCAAGCGAAACCCTAACCTATCTCTCCGAGATGCCGCAAATAAGCTGGGTGTATCGTCTACAACCGTGCATAGAGCCGGACAAGAAGGTAGTGACTCCAAATCGCGATGATAAACAAAATACGACGGCCAAAGCGCGATCCCGGAGGCTGTACACGACGATGCTGACGAAGTTTGACTGCGTGGTAATGGACGACGAAACCTACGTCAAAGCCGACTACAAGCAGCTTCCGGGACAGGGTTTTATACGGCAAAAGGAGAGGAAAGGTAGCAGATATTTTCAAGCCATCAATGAAACTGTCAAAATTCGCAAAGAAATATCTGGTTTGGCAAGCCATCTGTACCTGTGGCTTGAAAAGCAGCATTTTCATAGCTTCCGGGACCGTCAACCAAGAAATTTACGTGAAAGAGTGTTTGAATAAACGTCTGCTGCCTTTCCTGAAGAAACACGGTTGTTCCGTACTGTTTTGGCCGGATTTGGCATCTTGCCATTACGGTAAAAAGGCCATGGAGTGGTACGCCGCCAACAACATGCAGGTGGTTCCCAAGGACAAGAACCCTCCCAACACGCCAGAGCTCCGCCCAATTGAGAAATACTGGGCTATTGTCAAGCGGGAACCTAAAGAAGACCAAAAAACTGCTAAGGACGAGCAGCAGTTCAAGGCAAACTGGCTTTCTGCGGCGAAGAAGGTGGACAAGGTGGCTGTACAAAATCTGATGGCAGGGGTCAAGCGTAAGGCCCGGCAATTCGGATTTGGAAAAGCGGAAGCCTAACTGAATATTTTTCCTGAATTTTATACTAATTGAACTTGAAAAAGAAATTTAATTTGATTTTTTAAATAAACGATTTCACCGATTTACACGCGTTTTCCCTTGACCAAATTTTGACCGTATCACCCTTTATTTCATTATTCAAATCCATTGATTACAAGCATTCGTGGTTTGCCCAAAAAGCATGAGAAACCATTGTCTGGCGAAGATAAACAGCTGCTAACAAAAGACGCGGTTGCAATTAAAAACGGCTTCGAAAACAAATGTTAAATTAATAATTAATAATAATTGAAATGAAACTCGGGTTAATTATAGTAACATATAATGAATAAAAATATTAACAAAAATAAAATGTACAATTATGCTAAAAATAATGAGTTGAGAGGTGTGGTTACCATGGCAACGCATTTTTTTATACTGTTTGAATAATGAAATATAGTAAAACCATTGAAATTTGTTTTAATCATAACTTCCCAGCAGACGGTCGTGGACGGACAAACTAATCGCCACTTAAAAGCTAATTTAATGTAATATTAGATTCAACCAAATCTATCTGCTCCTACCTGCTCCTAAGTGTGGTACAGCCTTCGAAAATACGACGAAAAAAACGGAAAAAAGTTCAATAACTCATCCCATTGAAATATTGCAGGTATAGTATATTCTAGAAAGTATTGTCCTTAAAATTAAAAACAAAATGTTTCAGTGAAAAATGAGTTTTTGGAGGTTAGTTCTTATAAAACGCTTTCTATCTCCAATTGGGTGAAACATACAATTTTTATGTCTTCAGCAAAGTTGTTTGTATTGACTTTTTCTACAATTTTGCCCAAGACATCATATCTCTATCTCAAAATCCTAAAAAAGTTGAATTTTTATCTCACTTTTAGGGGGATTGATCACAAAAGTCATGCCGTCAAAATATGAAGCTTGTTATATCTAGCAGCCTTGCCAAAGACGCCATTGCTCTAGCTCCACTATTTAGGAAGCTATGAATTAAGAGCGTTAAAATCGACTTTTTGACCACTGTGGATTGGCGTAGTTGGGTAAAATGGTACACACAAAAAAAAATCACTACAAGATTTTTTTTTCTGTGTATGATGAGTGGTTTGAATGGAGTGCGTTCTCTATTATTATTTTCATGCAAGTGACGTCAATTGTCTATGTGGTTACCTAACGCATGTTGACCTATATTGCAACGCTATAAGGCATTCCACGAGACAGCTGCGATAAGCTGATATTTTTGTTTGCCATGATTTTTTGACAGTTCTTAGTTGACCTGACATATGTTTCCTTTGTTTTTATTTTATTAACATTCAGCATCGTTAGCTCTTACAAGTTAATAGCGTTACCCGACCCACAAATTTTTTGCTGTCAGGTCTACTGAGAATCTTCTCATGGAAAGCCTGATTCCCTTCGACATACCCGCCGCCATGAATGATTACGTTCAACAATGATGTTTTAAACAAACACAAACATCTCTATAGCTAGTGCTAATTATAACAAGTAAATGCAATTAGTTTAACAAATATTCGATTTTTCTTCTATTTACAGGCAAACTTATTTCTTATAGATGAGATGAATGTTTCTCCTCGTTGCTCCTGACCAAGAACTGGCTCAAAACTTGGAAGTAAGCAAATTCTGGTTATTGGTCTGATGATGATACCTTTGGCGGTTCGAAGGCTAGCAATTCGATTCAATTGATCTCTTCCAGGATGTACTTCAGTGATGCGCACAGGTGGCCAACGGGTTGTAGGTAATGTTTCGGCACACAGGATGACCACCCTTCTAGGCTGGATCTCGTCGTTTCGTGCTGCAAGTTTCGTATCTCTCATCATCTCCTGCAACTACTTTGTTTGCCAGTGAATCGAAAATTTGTGAACGTGATGCTGGAGCTTCTGAAGATGTTCAAGGGTGCCCACCGGTATGTGCTGAATGGCTGGGTCGGGCAGGGCTTGCATTGAGGGTACCAATGAGGAAGTGCGCTGGTGTTAGGGCGGCGAGATCATTAGGATCATCGGATATCGGCAGAAGTGGACGGAGATTTATCAGAGATTCGATTTGGTGCAGAACCGTGTAGTATGCTTCAAATGAGAGAAGTCTATTACCTAGTTGTTTAAATAGATGTCGTTTGACCGCCGCTTCCCATACGCTATCCAAATGTGGTGCCTTGGGAGGAGTCAATTGCCTCGTAATTCCTTGCTCTAGGCAAGAAAAGCAATTACCTGAAGCAAATAGCTCGGCCAGCTCTCGATTTGCTCCTTCAGAATGCTTTCCGTTATCCGAATAGATATGGGCTTAGATTCCGCGTCTTGCAATGAATCGGCGTAAAGCCGCAATAAACCCCTGGCTCTAGGTGAACAGCCTTTGTCGGTAAGCATACAAATCTGGATCGAAAATAGAAAAGGGTCTATCGACATTTGTGAACAAACACTTCTGAGCCTATTGCTCGGCAAAGCGTAGGCCACCCACGCAAACCAATCACCATCATCATGTAGGGAAAGTTTCCGCTACACGACGATTCTGTAGGTTTGCGTTTGTAGTAACGGCTTGCGAAGAAAGAGGCTCAGAAGTGTTTGTTTACATATGCTGATAGGCCCTTTTCTATTGTTGATCCAGAAATATGCACAGGTATAGGCAGGAATGCCACATGCACAGATTTATCTAGATTGACACAGATTTTTTTCATTTTTTTTTTATACAGATATCTGTATGTAAAGATTACAGATTTTTGAGATAAACAAAAATTTTTAAAATTTTTGAAAATTTATTGTCCATTCAAAAACCACAAATTCATAATGAACATATGAACATATGAACATTCAAAAGTCCAACTTTTTTCCAATTCTACCTTAGTTGTGCTTGCCAGTGAATCGAAGTTGTGCTGTTCAAGGCCCATGAAGCATTAGAAACCAATTGACACTGACATCAACAATCAATAGGAAACTAGCTATTCAAATTGGCTCACTGTTGTATAAAGGGCGAACACGAAGTTATTGCGACACCGAAAATGTCGTGCCAATTTTCTTATAATGTTTAGAATCAAACCAAAATTTTAGGGTAGTTATATACATATATTTACTTCAAAAAATCAAAAGAAAAGTTAATCGATGGAGCCTTGAGTGTAAAATTGAACGCATTTTCGCTTGATGCCCTCCATCAAAGTCTTTACAGTGTCATCCGGTACCAGTTTCTCAGTTTTTTTCCATTTTCTTAAAATGTCCTTCTCGTCTTTGACTGTCTTCTTGCTCTTCCGAAGTTCCCGCTTTATCATTGCCCAGTACTGCTCCACCGGGCGCAGCTTCGGTCAGTTTGGCGGATTCATGTCCTTTGGAACAAAATGGACAGAATTGGCCTCATTCCACTCCAGGACACTTTTAGAATAGTGGCATGATGCCAAATCTGGCCAAAATAGCGGAGCTTCGTCGTGCTGCTGCAAGAACGGCAAAAGGCGCTTCTCGAGGCACTCAGATTTGTAGATCTCACCATTTACTGTGCCCTTTGTCACGAAAGGCTCACTCCTCAGTCCGCAAGAGCAGATGGCCTGCCAAATGAGATATTTGGAGGTGAACTTTGACATTTTCTTCTTCTTAAATTTGTCGTCCACATAGAACTTGCTCTTGCCGGTGAAAAACTCCAACCCCGGAATTTTCTTAAAATCGGCTTTTATATACGTTTCGTTGTCCATCACTCAGCAGCCATATTTTGTCAGCATCTTCTCGTAGAGCTTCCGTGCCCGATTCTTGCCAATGAGCTTTGGGTTTGGGAAGTTCTGTACCTTGTTTGTATGTAGTCCAGCTCTCTTCTTTGCATTCTGGACGTAACTCTGCGACATGCCGATCTTTTTAGCCAAATCACGGCTTGAGACGTTGGGATTTGCTTTAATCATCCGCTTCACCTTTCCCTCCGTCTTTTTGTTCACCGGTTCCGGTTTTCTTCCAGCTCCTTTGCCGTGGTCCAACGTCAACCGCTCCTGGAACCGCTTCAACACATCGGAAACGGTTGAATGGTGAATGTTCAACATTTTTCCAACTGCCGGTGCGACAGGTCAGGAAATTCCAGGTGTTTGGAAAGAATTTGTTCTCTCGACTCGCGTTGGTTCACCTCCATTTTAGTTGAATCGAAAAAAAACGACTTCGAGTTTGACAGCATGTAAACAACCCAAGTAACATTTTTAATTAGATAAACGCTTCATAGGCAATACGTATACAACTTTAAACTGAGTAATGGTTAAGTAGTGGTTGCACAAGTGCCCAGCCAATATTTTCACAAGCAAATCTCAGTGAATCTACCCAGCTTCATGAAAATGAAAAAAATGTCAAGCAGAATATGTAATCGGTTTATAGCCCAGGAAGCTTTTATCCAAAAATTATACAACCATTACGTAACTGTTCTTTTGAAACGCATATTCAGCATATTTATTTGTTCATCGCAATTTCTATTTTTAGAACTGTGGTAAACAGCTTTTTATTGGTAGTCTTAACACGTTGATATAAACGCTTAAACATAATCACTATACAGTAATCGAAAAAATATGTATGTCAATCACTGTTTACAATACTCGTGGACGGTATTACGGCAATGGTGCTGTTTTATCGTTGTAATGCGTAATTTACATTTAACTATATGAACTTTGTATAATGATGTTTATATATAGTATATATTTTATATATCACTTACCCGTGTACTTACTAGATTTGAACTCTGCACCTTCACCTTGAGAACGGTGACTGTATCCTCAGATCCATATCAGCTGTGAGGAATTTCAGTACCCGTATTCAAAGTGTTCAAAACATATTTAGTTCTAATAATGTTGAACAACAATAATTGCTGAAGCTCTTTACGAACAGGTTTGTACTGTTTTGAAAATCAGTGTTACCGAGATTCTTATAATCTAAACATGATCACCATCCAATTTACGTTGTTAGCTGTGCCGCGCTTGATTCATTTGTTATATTTTTTTAAACTACATTAATATCAATTTCATTTATAGCTGTTGTTATAGATTGCATATTTATCATTGCTATATTAATGAATTCCCGGTGATTAAAAAATCCACCAAGACTGGAATTGAACACCTGATCTTCTGCTCAGGAATTTATATTGTTTATTTGAAAGCAATTTCGACAGCACTGTCAATTGCGCGAATCTCCGAATATGAACTCCTCAAATAAGCTTCATACTTTCTCAGATTTCGTTTTCAATAGTAAGTACCGCTCTTCTTAATTTTTTTAAACATCCTTCGAAATATTTTGAAATCTAAATGCTCTGCTCGATAAAATGGACGGTATTCCTTTTATTTAGTTTGACAGCTAAGACTCAAGCTCAAGAACTCCATATAAATAACTGCATATATGCTCCATACTCTGTGCCGCAACCACACTCAGAAATTATCCTCACGATCAGAACTATTAACCACAAGCCATAAGAGATCGTATTAAAAGATTATTGTTGCATTGGTCGATAAAAGCATGCCTCTTCTACACTTTCAATTGACATCACTTATCAAGCGTGTATAGTCTCGTGGATTGTGGCTCGGCTCTGGATGCCGAGGTTCATGGTTCGCATCCCGATTGCAACTTTTTTTTCATGTGAGGAAAATATTCATACGATCGTCATATGATTTTTCCATAAGGAATCGTATAAAATTTGCAATAATGTCTTCTGGCAATTTCCATACTACATTCGAATGAAATCTTTTCGATATGTTCGCTCAATGTACTTATACAACATTTTATACAGCTATAATCACTAAGCTGTATAGCGGCTAAGGTATTTCTAATATAAAGGCTTTGAAAAGCTATTATAAAGCCAACAAATAAAACTGTGTAAGAGAACACAGAATGATAATTCAAAAGCTTAACCGACTAATTTCTTAGCTACATAAACAAGCTGTGTAAATGCAGACAAACATTGTTCGCATAAGCGCTTTCTTTTCAAAGTATGCAACCTAAAGCTAAATGTTGTGTTAAAGCTGTGTTACATTAAGCATAAGTACTGCATCGATTTTTTAATACTGCTTATAGCTTATTCAGCTTCACTTGCTTTTATACAATTATAAAACAGCTTATAAGTTCTTAACTTCGGCTTAGGCAACTAAAAATGTTAGTTGGGAATACACATCAATGAGAAAGTGTGCAAAATTTAGTTGATTTTTACCCAATGGTAAAAAAGTTATGCCCTGTTGAATGTGTCGCAATAATTTCGTGTTCGCCCTTTACTATAAAAATATCTGGTTGCTTGGTAGCTTTCCTCAATGCCAATTAGCCGTTTAATGCATTTACTGGAGACAAAATGGTTTAAAAATGCTTTTTCAACTGACCACAATAAGATAATATGAATGAGTCCTTATACGGCATTTCAAAACAGCATTTTATGAGTTTACAAAGTCAAAATAAAACCTTTGATAGCAGTAAAAAGAATTTTAGATGTCACGATTTTAAGATCGTTGTAAAGAAGCTTTGTAGGTTCTCATAAACCTGACTTAAATTTGAATTCTGTTGGCATCTCTGCTGCCATAATAAAAACCGAATAGATTTCTAGTGGCTTTCATAAAACCTTAGTAAAACTTAAAAAGCTGGATGGTTTTGGCAATGTATTTGGGATGACCAATATAAAAAAAAATATTTTTTGAAAATTTTCCATAAGTAAATTGTTAATGATCCATAATAGGTTGAATAACCTATATAAATAAAAATGAGTTGGGGTTTCCTTTGTCACGATTTAACTCGGAGTGGAAGAATCCTTTGGCAAAATTTTTGCTTTGTTGGATTTGTCTTGGACACCGGAAGGTTCTTATGATGGTTTGAAACCCCTCCCTTCTCTGGAAAGGGGGGCTCCCATACAAGTGAAGCACAAATTTCTGCATAACTCGAGAACTGATCAAGCAAAGGAACCTAAATTTAGCATGCGGAAGTTTTTGTAGGCAAGCAATGTTTCTATGGTAGTCAGAGACCCCTCCTCTCTGTATAAAGGGAGGCTCTCGTATAAATAAAACAGAAGTTTCTGCATATCTCAAGAACTAATCAAGCAAATGGAACCAAATTGGGGGCATGTGGGGTTTTCTGGAGGAGAAAAATATTTTTATGGTGGTTTGAGACCCCTCCCCTCTCCTAGAAGGGGTGCTGTCATACAAATGAAACTGTTATTTCTTCATAACTCTAGATCTAATAAAGCAAATGGAACCAAATTTGGCATGTGGAGGTTTTTGGAGGGTAGATTTCTATATACATAAAAATAAATTTCTGTCTGTCTGTCTGCCTGTCAGACCCTTATAGACTCGAAAATTTCTGAAGGTTTTTATGATTGTTTGAGACCCCTACTCTCTCAGGAAGAGGGGCTCTAATACATATGAGACACAAATTTCTTCATAACTCGAGAACTAATCAAGCAAATGGAACCAAATTTGGCATGTGGGGAGTTTTGAAGGCAATCATTGTATGGTGGTTTGAGAAACCACCCTCTCTGGAAGGGAGGGCTCCCTTACAAATGAAACACAAATTTCTACCAAAAATGAGAATTATACAGGATACTTAAACACAAAACGTGTATTTTGCGGGTGAGAAGCATGTTTTGATAGATGTGTGAACCCCTGTTTATTCAAGAAAAAAAAACTCATTCCGAAAAAAACCCATAAAAGTTCCAGTTACATTAAATTTTCCTTCATTTTTCAAATTCTAAGCAATATATTTGAAATTAAGACCATAAAGATTAAGAACTAGATCTGTCACTGCGAAGCATTTATTTTTTTAAGTTGAATTAACCTGACTTTAAGACTTCGTGATTGGTTCGTCGGACTCATGCAATTTTCAGTTTATATTAAAATATCGCTTCACTATATGTTATCTTATACGACATTGTTTATTCATTACTATTTCCATTCAACTTTATCATCACCATTACCATTTCATCATTACTTGTGTTTTCGTGATTTATTTATTAACATAACAATAGTTTTATTTTTGTTATCTTAGAGGTTACATATATTTTTCATTATTATGTCTTATAGGTCCAATTATTAATTTTTCTCTTATGATTGTGAAGTATCTAGTGCTTTGAATACCATTAGCTGCAACGGAAGCTGTGGTAGGCTTTTGTACTTATTACCGATTTGCGAATAGACAGCTTTCTGAATCTGAGCTGATCTGATTCGTGCAGCGCTGTGTGCCATTTGGCTAGTTTCTAATTTTACAGTTCAATTTTTGTCATTACATGTCATAACTCACAATATCATTATTGTGCTTGTAGTATTTTTCATTAACATACATGCACCCAAAAATTGAAATTGTAGCAAAAATGCAAAATTGCAATTTTGCAGTTTTTGCAATCATATCTTGAGAAATCCGCATAATTCTGAAAAGGCAAATTTGCCCATCATGTTCCACAAAGCTTTTTATGGTATAAACAAAGCCATGCAAGTGTGTGCAAGTGGTTATCGCTGTGTGCCTAGTGCCTCGACAATCGCAGCAACCGTTGGGTTTTTGTTCAACCGTCAACAACTTCTCAATATGGGTGAGACAATGGCACAGAACGCCGCTACGTCATTTGCCACTGTTGCTATTCCGCTGTCAAGTGTTCTATTTTTATTTTCACTCGGCATCACACTCCTATCTCCCTCTCATCAAGTCACCAAGTGTTTTATGAAATAAACGAAGCCATGCAAGTGTGTGCGACCGAAATTTGCTTCATTGTTGTAACGTTGAGTGCCTCGACAACCGAAGCAAGTGTAGGGCTTTTTATTTAACATTATTGAATTTTTATTCCTTGTTGCAACTTGTTGTGGTGACTGGATGGTTACAATAACGAGCCGTCATGCTGACGATCGTGGTTCGAATCTCTATAGCGAATCGTGATCTTTTTTTTTTATGAGCCATTGAATTTACTACTACTAATCAACTGCACAACCTCACGCACACATTGATTTTTTTCTAATCGAATTGATGTTTTGCTTTTTTGCCCACGACCAATGTTGCATTTTTTCTCCAAGTTACGATCCATTACGAGAAATGAAACCAAATCATGCGAAATTGCATTACAATCTTGCTTTTTTATTTTGGGTGTATAAGTGATGTTGCTTATCAATCCATCCAACACCTTTTTGGCCCTTCATACACGGTGTTCAATAAGTTCGAATACAAGTTTTCATCATTGCGTAGGTATGCGCCATGTACATATTCTGCATTGGTATTGGTGTCAGCTTTAGCTTCATTCATACGCTACCGAATGTGCGCGGTGTTGACATTCTGTTAGTTGTTGTTCGTTTGTTACGCGCGATGAAAGAGTATCGGGATTTCGTAATTAAGCGTTTTTTGAACGGTGAGCGACCCGGCGATATATTCCGGCTGCTGAAATCGCATGGGGTCAAGCGGAACTTTGTCTACACGACCATCAGGCGATACCGGGAGACGTCCTCGACCAATGACCGTGCGAGATCCGGTCGGCCGCGTTCAGCGAGGACGCCACGGGTCATCAAGATCGTGAGGGAGCGAATTCGGCGCAAAAGAACCGCTCAATCCGGAAAACGGCTGCAGATCTCAACGTTTCCATTGGAACCGCTCACACCATACTCACCAAGGACCTTGGTTTCAGGCCTTACAAAAAACGTAAGGTCCATGGCGTTTCGGAGGCTACCAGCAAAAAGCGGTTGGATCGAGCTAAGAGGATCCCCTCTCGGCACGCTGGTCAGGAGTTTGTTTTTTCGGACGAGAAACTGTTCGTGCTGCAGCAGCCGCACAATGTGCAAAATGACCGGGTGTGGGCGCCATCGAGGGACAGCATTCCTGAATCCAATATAAACATCCCTCGGTTCCAAAGTGCCGCGTCGGTGATGGTTTGGGGGCAGTATGCAAACGTGGTAAGCTACCCTTGGTGTTTATTGAAAAAACGTCAAAATCAACGCGTGCGTACTACAAAACTGAGGTTTTGGAAAAGGTTGTTGCCCCCAGTCTCCGAAGCCTCTACGGCGATGAGCACTACGTGTTCCAGCAGGACGGTGCACCAGCCCATACGGCTCCCTGGACTTGAATCCTCTCGACTTTTTTGTTTGGTCCTATATGATGGCGAAGCTGAACGAATACAAGGTCAGCACTTTGGATCATTTCAAGACGGTAATTCTCAAAATCTGGGACGAAATGCCCATGCAGTCCGTGCGTGCCGCCTGCGACGCGTTCGAGAAACGTTTGAAGCTCTTTAAGGAGTACAAAGGGGGGGTCATTCCAAGAGAAATGTTTTAAACGTTCCTTGTAAACATAGCTTTCAATAACATAAATCCAAAAAATAAAAAAACATGTTTTCATTTTTTTAACAAATTTTGAAAGTGTATCCGAACTTATTGAACACCGTGTACAATGGCATGATAAGGATAATCAGAGGTTATTAAAGCTTTATCAAGTCTAACAGCGAGGAGAGACCATTGCTGTTGGACTTTGTTTCCGTGCTACAATGGGTGGTAGTATACAATATATAGTATAGTATATATAAAAACTATATATAGTATAGTATATATATATATATATATATATATATATATATATATATATATATATATATATAGTATATATATATATATATATATATATATATATGTATATATATATATATATATATATATATATATATCTATATAATAAAAATGAGTTGTGGTTTCCTTTGTCACGATTTAACTCGCGAGCGGAAGGACCGATCGGCGTGAAATTTTGTATGCAGAGATTTTGGGGCCGGAGAAGGTTCTTATGATGGTTTGAGACCCCTCCCTTCACTGGAAAGGGGGCTCCCATACAAATGAAACACAAATTTCTACACAACTCGAGAACTAATCAAGCAAAAGAAACCAAATTTAGCATGTGTGAGTTTTTGAAGGCAAAAAAGGTTTTATGGTAACTTGAGAACCCTCCCCGTCATAAAAGGGGGCTCCCATACAAATAAAACACAATATTCTGCATAACTCGGGAACTAATCAAGCAAACGGAACGAATTTTAGCATGTGGTGGATTTTTAAGACAAAAATGTTTCTATGTTGGTTTGACACCCCTTTCCTCTCCTAAAGGGGGGGGGTCCGATACAAATGAAATACACTATTCTGCATGACTCGAGAACTAATCAAGCAAATGGAACCAAATTTAGTATGTGGTGGTTTTTGAAGACAAAAAATTGTTCTATGTTGATTTGAGACCCCTCCCCTTTCTGAAAAGGGGGGGAAACCTATTCAAATGAAACGCAAATCCTTGCATAACTCGAGAACTAATAAGAGAAATGGAACCAAATTTCGCATGTGGAAGTTTTTGAAGGAGGGAAATGTTTCTATGGTGATTTGAGACTCTTCCGTCATATGAGGAGGAAGGGGGAGGAAGTGATCTCAAACAAATGGAACCCAAATTTCTGCATAACTCGAGAAATAATCAAGCAAATGGAACCAAATTTGGAATGGACGAGATTTTTAAGGCATGATATGTTTTTATGGTGGTTCAAAGCTCCTCCTCCCTCTAAAAGGGGGCTCTCATACAAATGAAACAAATTTCAACCAAACATGAGAACTATACCTACTGCTTTGCAAATTTGTATTCAGTGGTTTTTGGGTCCGGGAAAGCATCTTATAGTTCGAGAGCCCTCCCGCTTCTAGAAAGGGTGGTATCCCATGCAAATGAAAAACAAATTCCTGCATAACTCGAGAACTAATCAAGCAAATGGAACCAACATTGGTATGGGTGAGTTTTTGAAGGCAAGAAATGTTTTTGTGGTAATTTAAGACCTCTCCTCACTCGAAAAGGGATACATACATACGAAACAAAAATTTAAACCAAACATGAGAACTATCCCTACCGCTATGCAAATTTGTATGCAGGGGTTTTTGGGCCCGGGAAAGGATCTTATTATAGTTCCACACCCCTCTCGCCTTTAGAAAGGGGGGCTCTCATGCAAATGAAAAACTATGTTTTGCATAACTCAAGAACTAATCAAACAAATGGAACCAAATATGGCATGTGGAGGTTTTGTAGGCAAGAAATGTTTCTACGGTGGTTTGAGATCCCAAGCAAAAGAAACCAAATTTAGCATGTGTGAGGTTTTAAAGGCAAGAAAGGTTTCTATGATGGTTTCAGATTCCTCTTCGCCCTGAAAGAGGGGCTCCTATACAAATGAAATACAATATTCTGTATAACTCGAGAACTAATCAAGCAAATTGAACCAAATCTGATATGTGGAGGTTATTGTAGATGAATACTGTTTCAATGCTAATTTGAGACCCCTCCCGTTTTCTGAAGGGGGGGGCTCATATACAAATGAAACACAAATTTATGCATAACTCGAGAACTAATCAAGAAAATGGAACCAAATTTGGCATATGGAAGTTTTTGAAGGAGGAAATGTTTCTATGATGATTTGAGACCCCTCCGCCTTCTTAAAGTTGAGGAAGGGATCTCCCATATAAATGAAACACAAATTTTTGCATAACTCGAGAACTAATCCAGCAAATGGAACCAAATTTGGCATATGGAGGTTTTTGAAGGAGAGAAATGTTTTTATGGACATTTAGACTCTTCCGCCTTCTGAAGGGGGGGAGCTCTCATATCAATGAAACACAAATTTTTGCATAACTCGAGAACTAATAAAGCAAATGAAATCAAATTTGGCATGTGGAATTTTTTAAAGGAGAGACATATTCCTATGGTGGTTCAAGACCACTCTGCCCTCTTAATGAGGGGGGTCCCATAGAAATGATACGCAATTTTCTGCATAACTCGAGAACTATTCAAGTAAATGATACCACATTTGGCATGTGGGGGTTATTGGAAACAGGATTTTTATTTATATAAAAATGGATTTCTGTCTGACTGTCTGTCTGACCGATCAGAGTATAAATATGTATGCAGGTATTTTGGGGATGGGGAAGGTTCTTATGATTGTTTGAGACCGCTTCCCCCTTCCGGCTTGCATACAAATGAAACACAAATTTCTGCATAGCTTGAGAACTAATCAAGCAAATGGAATCAAAAATGGTATGCAGGGTTTTTGAATGCAAGAAATGTTTCTATGGTTAATTCAAACACAAATTTCTACCAATCCTGAGAATTATCCAGGTAACTTAGCCACAAACTGTGTATTGCCTAGGTAAGAAGAATGTTCTGATAGAAGTTTGAACACCTTATTACTCAAAAAAAACTCATTAAAAAAATTCATTTATTTGCAGGCGTAGCAACGCTCGCACCGGGATCAGCTAGTATAGTATATATATATATATATATATATATATATATATATATATATATATATATATATATATATATATATATATATATATATATATATATATATATATATATATATATATATATATATATATATATATATATATATATATATATATATGTATACATATCATACATCGTAAAACGCAGGAAATTCTATCTACGCTACAACCTGATTATACGCCTTTTATTCGCTTTCGGGTCGAGAATCATGGCATCGAAAACATCCTATTGAAACTTAATCTCAACATTTAGAAATAAAATGCGACATGCGTGTTTTACTACAGATTTTGGTTGGACAGATTATTGCTGATATAGATCCTTATGACCAATTAACTTTTATTGATTCTGGAAATTAGAAAATATTTGTTAGTCTTTATTTTAAAAGCAGCCAAAAAAATCTAATCGATTTTAATATATTCCAACCAATAGCATTCACCATTCAGCATGTGCACAAAGTTAGTATAAAAAGAAACTTCTATATTTGTCCCAAGCATCAAGAAGCCGAGGGGATGGGAAGGAGAGGCAAGAATACCCTAAACAACAGTTTCAAATATCTCCCGGGGAATTCATTTCTAATCCTATCTGCAGACCATAGCCTCGAGCATCGACATTTCCTAAAAAGGACAACAATCGTGTCTGCTGCCCCCCTGTATTGTCATGTTTGTCTTCGAGGGCGCAAAAACAAACAAAAAATCCCCATCCAAGAACCGTTATCCGACATCCATAAAGTTTCCCCTCCTAATCAATTCAGCAGTCGGTTGGTAGTTGAATGGGACCGCGCGCGCATCAAACTGCTGCCTGCCAAAAATCGACCACGTTTTTCAACTTCCTGCCGAAAACGATCGAACTTCGGCCGTATTCGGCGCGCGGGTGATTCATTCGAGACCTTCTTGTGTCTTTCACTCGTCCGCTCACTCGTTGTTGTGGCGTACGAAAATTTCATTGACCATGTTCGAATTTTCTTGACGTGGTCGGTTGCATCTGCTAGCTTTCGGCGGATGATGGAGCTCTAGGACTATGGGAGGATGGCAGGGGAGGGGATTTGGACGAGCTCCTTGTTGTTCGCAAAAGTGGTGGCAGCATCTTCCTTCGGTAGTGATTTATTCAATTGAATAATATATTTTCGATATTCGCTTCCTCCGCACGTCCTGCGTTGAACGCACATGGCTGGACGATGGCAGCCGAGCGATATATATATTTATGTGCATTTCCTTGGGATCTCCTTAAAATATGGGCACCAGCCGTCGTCCGTAGGCTTCCTTGTGTTGTCCGTTGGGTTGGTTTCTTCGTTGAACCGTATTCCTTTTAATTTCGAGACTTTGAATGGCTACTGCTTTTTACATTTCCCATCGTCGGAGAGGAATCGCGGTCGGGAGACGGGGAGAGCCAAAAATTGAACTTTTTAATTTTCCATCCGTCTGGCCCGGATCCGGCATTTGTGTTGAATGAATAAGATAAATCACATTTTTTTTTCTTTCTTGTTCAATCTTCCTGCCATTCTCCGCAAGGAACGGGGTAGTGTATGGGATCTGCACGTTTATGGCGAATGACGAATCGATTCCGATCACGACGAGCAGTAGCGAAAAGAGTCGTGATCATCGATTCATCGGACAAGGAACCTGTTCTTCTGTCCTGGGATGGAAGTCAAAATTTTGGCTGGCTCCCGAATTCGGACAATTCTGGCCTGGAATCCGACCGAAACACCCAAACCTGTAATTCCCCAAATTCAGCCGGACCAAATTGAGTGCGAAAAGTCTTTGGTGTGATATTTCACAGGTTTTGGCAGAGTCACCCAAGTTCAACAGGCGATGGGAATGAATTCCCTCCGGAACATGTTCGCTTTGTGTACGAGGAAAAGGGATTTCAGGTGTTTTAATTGACTTTTGCAGATACGAACAGAAGCCAATTCATGTTCTCCGTTCTTATGATTAAGAATGGGATTCAGATTATGTTGCAAGGAAGCTTCTTTTTGCGGCAGTTGTTCCCGCATCCCGGCAAGAGTGGCTGGCGCAAAACAAACACATGCCTGGTGTGGATCTCGTTCGGGACGAGTGTCTGGTCAGGATCCCGACCCGGTTCGGTCGTATGCAAATTATTCATTCGCTGTTCAAGTGAAGATCTTAATTTAGGACGGTGTTTTGCATTTGCCCTTAGGGTTGCTTGTTACTTTGTAAGTGTATGATTTATTCATTTGCAAGACAAATTCGTTGGAGTTGTACTTGCATTTTCTGCACTCGATTGCGCTCAGATTTCGAATGTTTCTACGTTCAACCTACTTAAGCATTTGCAACAATACAATTTATCATTGCAGGAAAAGCTTGCGCCTTTGATTTCACACCTCTTATGTGCAGCGCTGCCACCACGAATTGAATAGAAATAAATTGTAATTTTCACTTGATTAGCATCGGCTGGTCCCGGTAGGAATCTTCCGAGAAGCGCTATCACATCTTCACAATGCAATGCTATGCTGCTGCTGCTCTCACCACAAACGAATGGAAAAGAAGTTCAGACCTTCCGCCCACTGTCCTGGCTGGCCTCAACCATCACCAGGCAGCGGATTGATGGCCATATCCAATAAATCGAGAATTGGCCTCGCGCGCGCCGCCGATGATGCCGATGATGATGATGATGATGACCGCGGTCGGCGATGGCGGTTAATGATAATCATACTTGGACCATCACCCCGGCTTTCTTCGTCTATGATCGATGTTTACGAATTGTTGACCCATTCGAGGGCCTTGGCTTGCGGCTGCCTGCCGGAGCGAGCGGAAGGAACGATAAGAGACTGTAATTGCAATCTAATTCAAACGATCCGCGATGCTCGGGCGATGTCCGTAGAAGGGATCTCAAAAGGGGCGTTCATTTTTCATGCCCTTCTTACCAAGTGCTGCGGGGGAAACTGGATTTTTGCCATTTCATGATCACGGCGACGGCGATGCTTCGGGTGAGCTCCAGTTTCAATTACCCGCTATCGATTACAATGAGTGAACGAGAGGTGTTTCCTTCTATACAAGGTTGAATCCGTCTGGAAGTGGCATGATTAAGGTCATGGGCTGACTGGGACGTGTGAGTGGCTGTATTACAGGGTGCGCGCTGACGAATGAAAATGACCATGGCAGGGAACAGGACCAATTATCTATTGTGGCGTGTGGCGGCTACTGTAATATGGATTCCGCTGAGATGATGAGGTTTAATTGGAGGTTATATTTAATGTTATCTCCAATCGTCCTACAATCGTTATGATCGTTATTATTTATTTGAAAAGTAGAAACTTAAGAATATTCCCCTTTTCGGAATATATCTGAGCATAGTCACTTGCTTTTAACATAGGAAATATCTGTAGCTCAACTATGAAAGACATTTATCGATCTTTGCTCAATCAATCTCGAAATATAAATATTATAAGCTAGCAAATACTTGCGAATAACAAAATTTTGTCATCATTTTGTTAACACGAAAAGAAATTGTATTTAGTTTTATAACACAACTAGCTGATCCCGGTGCGAGCCTTTCAACGCATGCGACTAAATGAATGAAACATTAATAGAACTGGCGCGTTTATGGTTTTTGTTATGACTGAATCAGGTTAAAATATTTTTGTTTGCTTATGTGTGTGTTATTTATGCAAAAAAAAAATAGGTTTGTGTTATTAATTTAACCCTTGGACCGGTAGTTTTGACCGGTTTTGCTTTCTGCCTAGAAGCATTTCTAAGACAAACGAAGCCGTATCCTGTCAGTTTGTACGTAATTTTCTCTTTCATAACCTAAGATTAACTTCTTGTGCATAATGTAGCACTGAGAGCAACTCAACCAATTTTTGACCAAAAAGAGGTTCAAACTTCTATCAGAATATGCTTCTTACCCGAGAAATACACGTTTTGTGTTTTAGTTGCATGGACAATGCTCATGTTTGGTTCAAATGTCTGTTTCATTGGTTTGAGAGCCCTCCTTCCCCCTCTCCAGAGGGAAGGCGTCTCGAACCACCTAAGAAAAAAAATCCTGCCCAAAAACCCCCACATGATTCCATTTGAAGAACTCCAATTCCAACAACTCGAGCTTTGCATGATTCGCATGTTTGGTTGACATTTGTGTCTAGTTTTCATTGGAGCCCACCGCTTCCAGAGAGGGAAGGAGTCTCAAACCTCTATAGAAACGATTCTTGGTTCCGAAAACCCCTACATCCCAAATTTGGTTCCATTTGCTTGATTTGTTCTCGAGTTATGCAGAAATTTGTGTTTCATTGGTGTGGGAGCCCCCCTTTCTAAAGGCGGGAGGGGTCTCGAACCATCATAAGAACCTTCCCCGACTCCAAAAATCCCTGCATAAAAATAGTCATACCTGTTGGGATAATTCTCATTTTTAGCTCAAATTCGGATATCATTTGTATGAGAGCCCCTTCTTTCAAAGAGGAGGGGGGTCTTAAACCACCGTAGAAACATTTCTTGTCTACCAAAACCTTCACATGCCATATTTGGTTCAATTTTTTTGATTAGTTCTTGAGTTATGCAGAAAATAGTTTTTCATTTGCATGGGAGCCCCCCTTTCTAAAGGCTGAAGGGGTGTCGAACTATCATAAGATCCTTTCCCTGACCCAAAAACCCCTGCGTACAAATTTGCATAGCGGTAGGGATAGTTCTCATGTTTCGTGTTTCGTATGTATGGGCCCCCCTTTCCAGAGTGAGGAGAGGTCTCAAATTACCATAAAAACATTTCTTGCCTTCAAAAACTCGCCCATACTAAATTTTGTTTCATTTGCATGGGTGCCCCCTTTCTAGAGGCGGGAGGGGTCTTGAGATGCTTTTCCGGACCTAAATACTCCTACATACAAATTAGCATAACAGTAGGGATAATTCTCATGTTTGGATTAAAATCGTGTTTCATTTTTATGGAGGCCCCTTCCAAAGGGAGGAGGGGTTTCAAACCACCATAAAAACATTTCTTGCCTTCAAAAACTTACCCATACCAATTTTGGTTTCATTTGCTTGATTAGTTCTCGAGTTATGCAGGGATTTGTTTTTCATTTGCATGGGATCCCCCCTTTCTAGAGACGGGAGGGGTCTCGAACTATCATAAGATGCTTTCACGGACCAAAAAACCACTGAATACAAATTTGCAAAGCAGTAGGCATAGTTCTCGTGTTTGGTTGAAATGTGTGTTTCATTTGTATGAGAGCCCCCATTTTTAGAGGGAGGAGGGGCTTTGAACCACCATAAAAACATTTCATGCCTTAAAAAACTCGTCCATTCCAAATTTGGTTCCATACACTTTATTAGTTCTTGAGTTATGCAGAAATTTGTGTTCCATTTGTTTGAGAGCCCCCCCCCCCCTCCCTTTCCCTCCTCATATGGCGGAAGAGTCTCAAATCACCATAGAAACATTTCCCTCCTTCAAAAACTTCAACATGTCAAATTTGGTTCCATTTCCCTAATTAGTTCTCGAGTTATGCAAGGATTTGCGTTTCATTTATATGGGATCTGAAACCATCATAGAAACCTTTCTTGCCTTTAAAATCTCACAAATGCTAAATTTGGTATCCTTTGCTTGATTAGTTCTCGAGTTATATAGAAATTAGTGTTTCATTTGTATGGGAGTCCCCCTTTTCAGTGAAGGGAGGGGTCTCTTACTAACTTAAGAACCTTCCCCGGCCCCAAATATTCCTGCATACAGAATTTCACGCCGATCGGTTCAGTAGTTTTCAAGCCTATTAGGTTCAGACAGACAGACAGACAGAAATCCATTTTTATATATATATAGATATCTTGAAACAATGCAATGAAGATAATGTCCGATTTGTGGAATTACTGACTTGTTACAAAGCTCAGTAAGCCAGGAGTGTTTCACGGTTTTTTTTTTTCGTGTCGGGTATCTTCATCACTGCGACCAGTTTTTGGATCTATTGTGATTTATCCCCCTCTTTTTTGCTTTAGTTATTGTCAGCATGACGCTTCACTTTTGCTAGAAGTAATCGCCAATGTTTGACTTACAGCGTTGTCCCAGGGCGGTATAACACACCGAATAAAGTGACAGTGGGGGAAATTCGTTTAAACGCAAGGTCATTTTTGGGTTTATTTCCAATACAAAAGATCGAAACAAAAAGTCAAGTACAGTTTACTAAAGCCTATCAGTAGTTACATTTAGAAAACACAATTTGAACGGAACTTCATTGTGATCTCTGAAAAAAATCCAAAGAAGGTGATTATAGAGGGGAAATTCGTTTAAACGCACACTAACTTAAAGTCGCATTGAGCGTACCTATGCTACTGTTACCTTGCGAATCTGTCATATTTTTCATAAAGCCCTCGTCCGCCATAAACACGAGTTTAATTATGCGTTGCGCGGTAGTTGTTGCTTGTTTTCGGCAAAATGGGTAAAGGAAAGTACATATTTAAGCCAGTCGGAGCAAATACTGGTTCGAGAACTCAAAAGTCGCGGTGAGAGCAATCGTGAAATTGCACGTGTGATTCACAGATCGGAAGCAGCAATCAGGAATCTGCTGAAAAAAGGTAAGAAGTATGGCGTAAAAAAGAAAACAACGGGAAATTCGCAGATTACCAAACGTGTCCGGAACCAAATTATACAAATGGGTGACTCTGTAAACTTCTCTGCTGCGCAAATCAAGCAAGAAATGGGGTTTTCAATTTCTAAGAGGCGTATACGGCAGACTCTACATGGATGTGGCTACTTAAAGTACACAAAAAAGCAAAAAAAAAACAATCTTCAATCGGCTCACATTAACTCTAGAATGAATTTCGCTAATAAATACATGTCGTGGACTACGGAATTGGACAATGTTATTTTTTCTGACGAGAAGAAATTCAATGTGGATGGCTGCCATGACTGCACCGCATATTATTGGCACGATTTGAGGAAATCTCCGCAGGTTAAGTTGAGCAGGAACTTTGGAGGTGGCACTCTAATGTCTTGGGCCGCTTTTTCGATCCATGGAAAGACCCCTATTGTCACCATTTCGACCAGGCTGAATTCGAAAACGTACTTGGAGCTTCTGGAAGATGGTTTGATCCCGTTTACTGAAGACGTTATGCCGGAAAATTTCGTATTTCAACAGGATAATGCAGCAATTCATGTCAGCAAGCAACCTTTGAAATGGTTTTCTGAACGAGACATCAGTCTTCTGGATTGACAAGCTCGTAGTCCGGATCTAAATCTTATCGAGAACGTGTGGGGCGTCCTGGCACGACAGGTTTACAAAGGCGGAAAGCAGTTTAGAACAGTTGATGAACTCCGTAAGCGAATCCTGGAGCTTGATACCTGATAAAACTTTGCAGAAGATGGTGAAATCAATGCCGAACAGAATTTTCGAAACTATTCCCTACCCCAAAATCACCTTTTTGGGATTTTTTTCAAAAGACATTATGAACTTTCAATGAAATTGTGTTCTCAAATACGAAACTTCTGATAGGCTATGACTAACTATATTTGATTTCTCGTCTCGATGTTTTGTTTTGAAAATAAACGCTAAGATGACATTGCGTTTAAACGAATTTCCCCCACTGCACAACCGTACTGGAGTTTGTTCTCCAGATCTCATAGGGGTTCTAGTAGCCCTTTGAGAAGAACTCAAATATTTTGTTGAAGATTGCCGGGCAGTGGCATAATAAGTGTTCCGAGTCTTTTTTATCTATTTCACAAAATTAACATGAATCATCTTGAAGTTTTCCTATCAGCTTCAAGCGATAGCGGCTCGGACAGTGACCAATTATAAGGCCTGAATATATGGTTAGATCTTTTTTGGTAAGATCAAGCAATTTGCAAGTCATTGAAATGTTTGGAGTAATGAAACGCTTTTATTGCCTAGTTATGAAACAGAACCATATTCTAGGAGTAATATTTACGACGCTATTTATAAGTAAATATATTTTTTTTGTGATTTGGAGTTATGTAAATTTTGTTTAGCAAAACATATAATTTATACCAAAATAACGTCAACAAAAATATATATTGCATGTGAAGCTTATAGCAAAAAAAAATTAAGAAAATTAGGGCTCAATGGTGAAAATCGGTTGAAAAATGAGGAAGCATGGAAAAAGTGCTGAAATGCGAAAAAAACAGAAATTCGAAAGAAATACGCCACATTTGACAACACTATAACCAATATATTGACCTTATATGAACGAAATTTCATGTTGGTTATATATATAAATTTCAAGTTATCATAACATATGTGAAAGAAGTCATTTCTGGACATACCAATTTCATAAATCCGTATATCTGCGAAAAATTTCTCCGTAGCTTAAACGTCATGCCATGGAAAACGGTTGCCATGGAATGATCCAATTCATCTGCCAAGCTATGAGAATCGGTGTCAATTAATTAGGCTGGATACCCTAAGTACACGAAGGAATGTTGCGAAGGCTCTTCTTATCTCCTACATTTTGCAGAATCGAGTAGAATGCCCCGAAAACCGAGGACAAATAAATTTCTTCGTGCGACCTAGAGCCTTGCGGAACAATCACCTGCTGCAGCCAATACATCACTGCACTAATAACGGACAAAACAGCGCTATTACTGGCCTACAAAAGATTTTTAATCGGGTGACAACGGAATTTGATTTCAACATTTCACTTGATACACCTCGGACTAGATTTTTTAATGTGTTTAGATAAGCTATTAATGTGTTATTTGTATGTTTATGTTTTTTTATGAGATCAACAACACATCATTGGGGCATAGATGCCTGTTGATGTATGATATTAAATAAATAAATAAAACAGAAAAAAATTTGAACTGTACAACTCGACTTATTAGTACGAGACACTGAAGAAGTACGCGTATCTGTCAAGATAAGCAAAGGTAGTTGGAATTAAATGGAATTCTCTGTGCCTAGTTACAGGTATTCCACTAAACAGCTCAAACTCTCTAGGATTAATTTAGCGTTATTTCGATTGGAGAAGTATTTAGCGAATTGTTCATCACGATTTATGTAGAACAAAATTGTCACACCAGGCTCTAATAAATTTCTTTCTTTTAAGCGTGATGCAAGCATTTCAGATTTCCGTTTCGATAATTCCAAATCACGTACCAAATCATTGAGTTTTGCTTGGGAAAATAATGATGGTTTTGTTTCAAATTCTGTGTCACTTTGATCTCGTTAACCAGCTGGGCTGGTTTTTACGAATTGCACATCAGCATACTGCACCAACTTATGGTGGCCATGATGTTGAACTTCGGTGAGGCAGAAATAACAATGAGACCAGTGGTAAGCCATACATACCTTTTACCTGCAATCCAACTAGCCAGGCATGTTTTGCACGAATTACACAGAACGTTAGGCACCCATGGTTTATCCAGATTCTCCGGACAAATTTCAAAATAAAAACGGAACGTAGATTGAAGTGAAGCAGTGAATTTAACCGGTGTCGTAAAAATTTTAGACGCCACCGGCATAACAAAACTTATGTGGATCATTTTGGAGTTTGAATTCCTGTTTTGCAGCGCACATTTTTCTCACTCCGATAACCGAACAACGAACTGTCACAATTTGTTTTGTTCGGAAGTGTAACCAATAGCTATTAAAATAAGGTGCCAGAATATCTTACCAAACAATAGAGCGGTAGGTAAACAAAATCGCGCGTGTGTGTGTGAAAGAGAGAGAGAGAGAGACATGGGCGTTTTTCTTTCGAATGTCTGCACTTTTCCCAAATTTAATATGTTTAGCACAATAAACTCTTACAATATTGTAATGTTCTGAAGATCGCTGTAAAATTTAATTTTGTCTCATTTGATGACAAAATATTTGAAATGGGTCAATTGATCGAAGTAGGCACCAGCAATGGGTGGACGTGTTTTCTCTTTTTGCTGTCATTTTTTCCGTTGGTTTCTGGAAAAGTTTAGTGCACATAATAAGTGATTTAATCTGACTTATCAAAAAAAAAAAGTCGCTGTGAGTCGTGTAGAACAGGATAGTGAAAAAATCGCATTGTTTGATGAATTTTGTGTGTAGTTGCGTATGCTGTAGTTTGTTTAGCTTTTGTGGCGTTACGCCACCCGGAGAAAGACAATACGGTAGCTAGCATTTGACAATGTTCTCCAAGTTCAAGTGCACTGTTTCGGTCTCACCGGAATGATTCACGCCTGGACGAGCGGTCGTACGGCAGTTAGCCGGGAGTTTTGGGACCGTTTTCAGCCCCTTCTTTGCTTTTCCGTTCACTTCCTTCACAAGTATGTTCTCAAGTGAAAAATTTAGCAGAAGCCATAAGAAGAAGCTACGACAGTTTGAAAGGATTACCGATACCTTAGGGAAGTGGAAGTGTGCGCGCATGTCACCGTCCGCTTGGAAGACTATCCGGATTTCATCGTAGAACGGAAGTGTAAGTGCTGCTACCGGATCGAGTGGTTGCTGGCAGTTGGAGTTTAGCTTACAGCCAGTAGAGAAGAAGACGGACCATTTTCGGCCAGACGAAAAGCTCGGTTTAGCAGCCGATAAGAAACATCGCCTGTAGTCATTCCGACATGACAAGCTCAAAAAATGATCTACTTCTGGTTCGCACTTCACCCTTTTATTTTGAACCTACATCAATTATAATTTAATCTTTTTATGAATTATATGTATGATCACTTTTACTAAATATGACCAGGGCATCGTCCGCTGGCTATTGCCGCGGGTATTGTGGGTTTCCCAGGTACCCGGTTCAAGCTCTAGTTGGTGACGGTGGCTCTTCTTGACCTTCTATTCCTGAGTTGTAAGTGTGAATAAGGGCGTCTATGTAATGTTTTGCTGTACCTGTTGTGGACTTCCAGTACCTCCCATTTCCCCAAAAGCTTTGAGGATAACTTGTCTTGCCTCAAAAGTTCTCCTTTTTATTGTATTGGTCTCCATAACAAAAAGGACACCATTGCAGAGCATATGATTGATCAAATTATTCGCAGTTCTACTCACCCAACGCCCCCGGTTGGGTGAGGGATAGAGGATGACACACACACACACACACATTTGATGACAAAATATTTGAAATTGGATGACACGCGTTGAAGATATTCCATTTTAAGTAAATGTGTTTTTGTTCATTTATAAAAAAAAACAACTTTTATCCATATCTCGAAAACTGTTCTACTCTAATTTTTTTAAGGCTTTTTTATATTCTGCATAAAATTTCACATTAGAAATGATGATCAGTTTACCGAGTTCATATATGCTGTAAACTAGTGCAATTATCAAATGTACTGGTACTTTGTGCTTGCTACGCATGCGAAAAGCTGTCATTCTACATGGAACAGTCGATCCTATTCGATACGATCCAAGGAATTCCAGATAATGCCTTTGAGAACTCTGCATTAGGCCATCCCTTATTTTGAAAAAAATTGCCAAGTCAAGAATTCCACCTCTTGAAATGTTCGTCTTGACTAGAAAACAAACATCCTGAACTTTGAAGATCGTACGTTGACATTAAGTGCTCCCCCAACGGACCTGAAGAAATGGTAGTACGGGTAGTCACGTTAAGTGCTCCCCCAACGGACCTGAAGAAATGGTAGTACGGGTGACTACCCACGCGGTGGCAAGCACGCTACTGTAGTGTATGGTCTTGCAGGTCGACCAAGCTCAGTGTCGTCAGGTTGATAACATTTTATGTTCGTTTTTTTAAATTATCAATATTGTTTGGGAAACTTTATCATAAGTACACCAGTTTTTAGGTACAACACAATAAGGTCACCATATGTTCAAAACGATTCAAAAAGTAATTGTAAGAAAGCCAATTAAGTGTTTTTATTCAACTTAAACTTTAACTTTTTTGGCAAACTTTGTTGATAAAAAACACTCAATTGGCTTCCTTACACTTACTTTTTGAATCGTTTTGTACATATGATGACCTTATTGTGTTGTACCTTAAAACTGTTGTACTTATGATAATGTGTCCCGAACAAAATTGATAATAAAAAAAAAACGAACATAAAATGTTATCAACCTGACGACACTGAGCTTGGTCGACCTGCAAGCCCATACACTACAGTAGCGTGCTTGCCACCGCGTGGGTAGTCACCCGTACTACCATTTCTTCAGGTCCGTTGGGGGAGCACTTAATGTCAACGTACGATCTTCAAAGTTCAGGATGTTTGTTTTCTAGTCAAGACGAACATTTCAAGAGGTGGAATTCTTGACTTGGCAATTTTTTT
Source organism: Aedes japonicus (assembly GCA_034211315.2). NCBI lineage: Eukaryota > Metazoa > Arthropoda > Insecta > Diptera > Culicidae > Aedes > Aedes japonicus. The sequence continues at coordinate 57,378 of JASCZW010007679.1, forward strand.
CAAAATAAGGGATGGCCTACTCTGCATCCATCTCCCACCAGATTGCTATCGTTGGTTTCAGTTGTCAAAAGGAATTTGGATCGGTTCTGGAGCCCATGTTGTTTTCCTCGTTCCAATCTAACAGCGACAACAATCAAACCACATAGCGCATTTTCTGTCATCTTAATGACCCGATGACACAGCCACTTCTCCATTTCTTGAGCTACGAATTACCCCTACGTCAAAAAACTCCACCCTTGCCTGAATGAAGCTTCATGATCCTACCAAGCGGCCAGCTGGCAGGAGAGACGTTGTCCTCCTTCACGACAACGATGCGGTCCACCTCAACGGCGGCCGGTGGGTTGCTGCCTTTTATTGCTCGTAACTGCAGCTGTTTTAGATACTCTGGGTAGCAACGGGCCCAGATATTTCGGAATTGCTTCTGGACCAAGTCATAAGCCTCCTGACGGTTTTCAAGAATCCCTCGCAAATCAGCATCTGGTACCGCTTGTAGGTTGACCCGACGAGAATATGGCCTGGGACCTCCAGATCGGACGGCTCGCTCGGCATCGGCGTCAGCGGACGGTAGTTCACACTCATTTCGACCTGGGCCAAAAGGGTTAACATTTGTTCGTAAGCAATGTTTGTTTTGCCTACTGTTTTCAAGAGGTGTTTCTTCGCTAACTTGGCTGCAGCCTCTCAAAGACCGCCGAAGTGCGGTGCACGTGGCGGAACAAACTTCCACCGAATCTCATTCTCCGCGCACCAATTGAAGATCCGGTCCCGATCGCTGTTCTCCACCTTCAGCATCCGATAGATGCGGTTGAGTGCGTGTGATGCATCCTTATATGTTATGGCGTCGCTGAGAGCAGCTCGGCAATTTTACCTCTACGAGCAAACACACGACGGAGGGCTGCCAGGAAAGCAGCTGTAGTGAGGTCACTAACAAGCTCGATATGTACGGCTCTCGTGGCGAAACAAACGAAAATTGCCACGTATGCTTTGGTTGAAGCGCGATTGCGGACGGTTGCCTTCAGCAGAAACGGTCCACAGAAGTCGACTACACAGATGGAAAAGGAGCGAGTTGGTGAAACTCGGGATGCCGGAAGATCTGTTGTGCTGTGCTGGACTAGTGTGGGCTTGCTGCGAATGCAAGTGTGGCAATGGTGGATAATGGATTTGGACAAGTCTCTGCCGTCGAGAATCCAAAATTTCTGGCACAGTGTGGCTAGCAGGAGTTGCAGCCCTGCGTGCAGTAGCTTCAAGTTAAAGAAACTAGCTAGCAGAGTCAACAGTGGGTGTTCGGCTGTGAGTACGATGGGGTGCTGAACTTAGTCACAGAGTGTGGCGTTCCGTAGCCGGCCACCAATACAAATAATGCGACCTTCGTCAATATATGGCTTCAACCACTTCATGGCGGGTGATTTTGCGACTGTTTCACCACTGGACAGATGAGAGATCTCTCCGAGAAACGACTGCTGTTGTGCTAGGCGATACAGATGAAGTTCAGCTCGTTGCAGTTCTTCGGTGGAGACTGCAGCAACGATGACGTTGGGAATTCTGAGTTGGTGGTAACTGTCCGGATCGGTTCGACGTTGTACTGCGTGTTCTCGCAAGCCTTAAAAGTACCGTAAGCAACAAGCAGTAACACGGCGAAGTAACTGGAGTAGCGTGCAAAAAGATTATCGTGGAACCCGTTCTCTACGACGCTCATCGCAACGTGGGGTAAATTTCCTTTTTCGGCGGTAGTCTTTGCTTCTTTGTCGGTGGGAATGAGATTCGGCCAGTGATCTGGATCGAGTGACAACCAATTTGGGCCGTTCCACCAGCGCTTGCACTGCAGCATGTCGACAGGATTGAGTCCTCGTGAAATATCGTCAGCAGGGTTGTCGAGACCGGATACGTGTTTCCAGTTGCTGACATCGGTCAAATTCGAGATTTGTGACACTCGGTTCGCTACAAAAGCTTTCGAACGGCTTGGAGGAGATTGTAGCCAATGGAAAACGGTAGTGGAGTCCGTCCGGAAATTAGCAGGATGTGGAATCTTAAGGGCGAAAGTCACTTTCTCGATCAGCTGCGTTTACAGCCGTGCAGCACAGAGGTCCAGCCGTGCGATGGAATGTTGACTGGATAACGGCGCCACCTTTGATTTTGCCGTCAGTAACTGGACGGACACTCCACCGCTAGTTTCGGCTCGTACGTAACCACAAGCTCCATAAGCTCCTTGAGAGGCATCAGCAAAAAACTGGAGTTGGAGATTGACGGCGTTCGGCAACGCAACAAATCGTGGGAAAAACTTCGCTCAACAAATGTAGAGTGTTATGGAACTCCTTCCATTCCTTCAGGAGCCTGGTTGGAAGTGCTGTATCTCACTCACACGTCACAGGTCAACGTCACTTGCTGCCTCACTTGAACTGCAGATTCTACATCACAAGCGCCCGAGCGAAGATCGTTGACGTAGAAATCGGAGATGACTGGATACAGGACGCATACAGGTATTAGCATCCATGCCGGTGAAGGCGGATTCCAAAGTCCCACAATCAAACTTTCCAAGGAAAAAGCCACGGTAAAGGCCAGTTTTAATTCTTCAAGAGCATCGTCGCAATCGTCATCTCATTGTGTTTGCTGTCGGAAAATCATTTCTTGTATACCTGTCCGGTGTTTCAAAAATTGGCTGTCAGGGATCGTGAGGGTGTACTACGGAAGCATTCACTATGCCGAAATTGCTTCTGATTCGGGCATCAGGTGAAGGACTGTCGTTCAAAATACTCAGGTCGGACATGCAAGGGACGTCATCACACAGCACTCGACACTGAAGAAGTCTGTAAGTTGCAGACGAAATAGGCCTATCTGTCAAAAAAAAGAAGCTCATAGTAGAATTAAAAGGAATTTGCTCGCGTTTACTAGTGAAAATTTGAAAAAGGTGTTTCAAAGTTTTATTTTTTATGTTTTAAAAAGTGATCAAATGAAGTGTTAATTTTAAATTCTCCTAGTTTCCCAAAATTCTGACACTGTTCCAAGGGTCGGAAGTGAAGCTACATCCGTTCCTACAGATTCTGAAGGCACGTTATCAGCTTCTTCAAATACGATTTTGAACATGGCGACTTCGGAAATATCTGTCTGTAACACAGCGCGAACATCGTCACACGTATTTCTGGCAACAGCGGTTATTCTGGTCGAGGATAACGACGGCAACCAATAAAGGGCGATACGGTCAAAATTTGGTCAATATCAACTTGACGTATTTCTTTCAATTTTGCATTTAAAAAACCTGAACACCCCTCATTTTGAAGGTGTGTGTGTGTAGAATGTTGCTCCTATTTTGATTTTGGAATTCACTCTTCAGTTGTCAAAATGCCGTCCAAGCAAGAAGAGCAGCGTATCAAAATTTTGCTCGCGCATCGCGAAAATCCGAGCTACTCGCACGCAAAGTTGGCAAAATCGCTAAAAGTTGCCAAATCAACCGTTACAAATGTAATTAAAGTGTTTGGGGAACGTTTGTCGACAGCCAGGAAGTCTGGATCGGGGGGAAATCGAAAACCGGAAGCCGCTGAGACGACAAAGAGAGTTGCCGGTAGTTTCAAGCGAAACCCTAACCTATCTCTCCGAGATGCCGCAAATAAGCTGGGCGTATCGTCTACAACCGTGCATCGAGCCAAAAAACGAGCCGGACTATCGACTTACAAGAAGGTAGTGACTCCAAATCGCGATGATAAACAAAATACGACGGCCAAAGCGCGATCCCGGAGGCTGTACACGACGATGCTGACGAAGTTTGACTGCGTGGTAATGGACGACGAAACCTACGTCAAAGCCGACTACAAGCAGCTTCCGGGACAGGAGTTTTATACGGCAAAAGGAAGGGGAAAGGTAGCAGATATTGTTCAAGCACACGAAACTGTCAAAGTTCGCAAAGAAATATCTGGTTTGGCAAGCCATCTGTACCTGTGGCTTGAAAAGCAGCATTTTCATAGCTTCCGGGACTGTCAACCAAGAAATTTACGTGAAAGAGTGTTTGAATAAACGTCTGCTGCCTTTCCTGAAGAAACACGGTTGTTCCGTACTGTTTTGGCCGGATTTGGCATCTTGCCATTACGGTAAAAAGGCCATGGAGTGGTACGCCGCCAACAACGTGCAGGTGGTTCCCAAGGACAAGAACCCTCCCAACACGCCAGAGCTCCGCCCAATTGAGAAATACTGGGCTATTGTCAAGCGGAACCTAAAGAAGACCAAAAAAACTGCTAAGGACGAGCAGCAGCTCAAAGCAAACTGGCTTTCTGCGGCGAAGAAGGTGGACAAGGTGGCTGTACAAAATCTGATGGCAGGGGTCAAGCGTAAGGCCCGGCAATTCGGATTTGGAAAAGCGGAAGCCTAACTGAATATTTTTCCTGAATTTTATACTAATTGAACTTGAAAAAGAAATTTAATTTGATTTTTTAAATAAACGATTTCACCGATTTACACGCGTTTTCCCTTGACCAAATTTTGACCGTATCACCCTTTATGGAGCGCGCACTCTTCTAGACTCGGGATCCGAATATAATTTCGTTTCGGAAAGGCTCTGTCAGCTTCTGAAGGTAAATCGAGTAAAAGCTGACGTCAAGGTTCAAAAAATTGGTCAAACATCATCGGCGGTGAAACGTCAGGTTCAAGTCAAGGTTCGATCAAGGGTTTCATCATTTGCTCGGTCAGCGAGTTTTCTGGTTTAACCCAAGGTAACGGTTAATCTGCCTACTTCCACGGTGGATACTCGGAGATTGGTCATTCCTGGAGACCTCAAGCTAGCTGATCCGGGTTTCTTCAAATCAGCTGGAGTGGATATGGTTCTAGGCATTGAACTGTTCTTCAGTTTGTTCGACATGGATAACAAAATATCGTTTGGAGATATCATGCCCACATTGATTAATTCAGTGTTTGGTTGGGTGGTATGTGGCACCATGGCAATGCGCAAGGCAGTATCTAAGGTCAACTGTAGCTTATCGGTAACGGATCGCCTTAAGGATCTGCTCACACGGTTTTGGGAATGCGAAGAAGTCGCAGATCAAATCATACCTTCGCCTGAAGAAGCAATTTGCGAGTCGCAATACCAGAGTTCAGTCAGCAGAACTGAAGATGGTCGGTACATTGTAGCCCTCCCCAAGGATGAGGTAAGGCTACAGCAGTGAATGGTGAATCTCAAGACATAGCTCTACGTCGGTTCTACAGCACGGAACGAAGGTTGGAGAAGGATGCCAAATTACGCCAGCAATATGTAGAATTCATGGATGAATATCTGCAGTTGCAACACATGAAGGAGGTTCCAGACCATCCAAGTGAAGGTATCAAGCGGTGCTATCTTCCACATCATCCCGTGGTGAAGGAATCGTCCACGACAACCAAGGTACGGGTCGTGTTTGACGCGTCCTGTAAGACCTCGACCGGTATATAATTGCTCTCTACGCTGGACCGGTGATTCAGGAGGATATGCGATCAATAACCATGCGTGGACGAACACGACAGATCATGTTGGTGGTAGACGTGGAGAAGATGTTCCGTCTAATTTGCGCATGCCAAGAGGATCGGCAACTTCTATGTGTCCTCTGGCGATCTTCACCCTCGGACGAGATCAAAACCTACGAGCTAGCTACGGTCACCTACGGAACTGTACTCTACAACTCTACAGCAACTTGCCACCGACGAAGGACATCGATTTCCATTGGCTGCAGTTGCTGTAAGGTGTGACACGTACATGGACGATGTAATCACCGGAGGAGACAGCGTGGAGGAGGCAGTAAGATTATGCGACGAACTACAAAATCTAATGCAAGCTGGATACTTTCGTCTTCGTAAATGGGCATCCAATTGCTCAAGCGTCTTAGAAAGAGTTCCATTGGAAAACTTGGCCATATACCATTCCAAAGAGATCAATCTTGATTCACATCCATCAGTTACAACTCTTGGCCTGGTCTAGATACCTGGAACAGACAAGCTGAAGTTCAAATTCCAAGTTCCACAGAGGGGTTCTGTAGAACGATTGACGAAACGGAAGATTTTTTCTACGATTGCTACACTTTTTGATCCTATTAGACTCATTGGAGCTGTGGTAGTTGAGCGAAGATTTTCATGCAACTTTTCATGATTTTCATGTTTTGATTGGATGCGGTGCCAGCGACAGCCCAACCATGGAAGTCCGTCTCATAACGGAATCTTCCGACCACTACGGAGCTCCCAGAAGGCTGCACTGTTGATAACGAGGTCTATCATCTCTGGGATGTAGAACTGAGAGTCGGCGAGAGCAATTTTGGGTATTTTCCACGACGAGATGTTGAGTGGTATAGTTGGCAGCTGTGGCGATGGGTTCTTAAGAACTAGACATTGATGCGGAGTCCAGTAACGCCTTTGCCTGGTATTCGTGTCCGTGATCATCAACGGCATTGAGGGCAACCATTTCCAACAGAACAGTGTTATATGCAGTTTAGACTGCCATGATGACATTGGGAGGAACGGTGCTCCGAGTATCAGCGCTAGTGGATGAAGACGGTTGTTGAACAGGAACCGATGATGACACGATTGAACTCGACGACGACTTGCATGAAGCAGGGTCGTGAAGCAGCGAGTGATGTCTTTCGTGGCATGTACGGCACGAGAACGTTGACGTACACTTCTTCACTTGATGTCCGCTGCACAGACAGTTCCGGCACAGCCGTTTCTGCGTGACCAATTCTCGGCAAAGGCGTATATTCTTCCCGAGGAAGATGGGAGGTTTGCGCAGGACGTGATTTTGGTCGCTTAAAACTCAATGGACTCTCTTTTCTCCAGAAGAGACAGAACCTTTTTTAGACCCGGATGGAGCAGGCGGAACGAACAAACCATAGATTGAAGTTGTTTCACTGTTCTCGCCATATCTGCCATAAACAAACTGTTGGATATGCCAAATTTTCACAGTATGTAGGCAGCTAGTAAATGAATCCTAGAAGGTATGAACTGTTTAGTGGAATATATGTAATTTGGAATGAGAAGAAGAATAAGTATTTTCCATTAATTTCCAACTACCTTCATAGCATATCTTGACATAGTCTGTCAAGATAAGCAATAAAAGTAGTTGGAATTAAATGGAAAATACTAATTTTTCTTCTCATTCCTGGTTAACTAGTATATATTGACCTGTGTATCAACCACCAGGTAATTGCATGAAAGATCCTCAGGTTTATCAAACTTCCTTAAATTAATGAGCTTGTTTCCATTTTAGAACAAAAACAAATGTTTTGAACACCAATTATTCATAACTTAATATCTACCACTCACCTCAAAACCTTTTCGAAACAGTCAAAACCCTGAAGTAATCCAATGTTAGTGACTTTATGTGCAACTTATTTTATTGCGTGAGCCAGTGCTTCTCTCATATTCCAATTACCTGGTTATGGAATTTTACATCTCAACTAAACTCTTCCTAATTCCAATAAACAACTAAGAAGTTGACCCTTGCTCGTATTCCAAGCACGAACCCGAGAAAACCATACCAACCCATCCCCGCGCCACTCGTCATTTCCTGCATCACACCTCCCCCCGCCATAATCCGAAACCGGCAATTTAAAATCCAAACAACGCCAGCAATCTTTGGGCCGCTGTTTTTTCACGGCTCGTGCAAGACTCTCGCCCAGAGTCATGAATTACAACTCGTGGCCGTCCGTCTCGTGGCTCTAGCAGGAGGAACTTTGACTACCACTGCCGCTCCGGTGGCGGAATGAGCGGACACAGATTCCTCAACCTGTGCTGCAGCTGGGCAGCAGCCGTCAATTATAGCTACATATTTCATCATTACCCAGTGGGCTCTCCTAAGAATCTCTAACACGTGGCTCGCTAGGCTCTGCTGCCTGCTGCACCAATTTGAGTGCCGATCCGGTGGTATTTTAATAAAGTACTGCACTGCTACCGGTGATGCTGGATGGGAGGAAGGAACCGTACACCAAGCATCACGATATCCATTTCAGCACCGTAATGTGCGAGATCTGGACGGAGATGGCCCATTCGAGGAGAGAAGTAGCGCGTGGTGATCTTCATGTCGGTTGTTAGGTGAAGTAAATAAATACAAGAAGCTTCCGAGTAGGGGCACAAACACGAAATAAAACGTTAATTAGTATAATTCGAGCTTCAAAGTAGGTGAACTAGTGTTGAATAACGTTACACTTTAAAGGATTCTGATGACGTTCCAAAACGATCTAGGAATGAAAAAAATCACATCCTAAGTGAACTCTACGATTCCCATTCCCATAATCCCAATCATTCCAGTTTTTCTATGACTTAATCACAGGATGTGGAACCGGTACCCAGCGTTATTGACATCGGTAGTATCCAGCGTCGCTTCTTCAGTCAATCGACCGACAATGATGGTTGGCGAGGCGGCGGCGTCCGGCAGGCGCATAATCATTTCCCATCAACCTCATCATAATCATCCTCGCGCTTATATTGGCAACATATGGGCCTCCGTCTGGGATGGCAATCGTAAAAGTATAAAACGCTAAACTCTCATTACCACCACGGTCACCACTTCTTCCGAAACCCGATCCGACCTGCACTCGATGAAAACTGCGATGAGCATTAAGTTGTATTAGGTACTAATTATCATAAAAGCTTTTAATTGTTTTATTAACTTGCGATCGTTCAGCAGCATCTCCTATTTGGATCAAGCTCCGAAGCATCGATTGCGTGTAAATTTTTCGATTAAATAAAACCTCCCCATTAGTGCGGTGAGGCGCATGCATGAATGGTTATCCAGTCGGGTTCGTCGCCTGGACTCATTCAGCTCACCAGCTCATTCATCGCCGAGGCAGCGTCTTTCGTCGGTTTAGGGAGGTAATTAAAAATAAATTAGACTTTTGAAGACGGTCACCGGTTGGGGTTCGGGCGAATTCCAAGGCGCGGCTGGCGCTGAGCTTCCTGTAGAAGAGGAAAAGAGAAGAGAATCCCAGTAATGAACTTGGTGAAAAGTATCCACCTCGCAATGGTCACGACTTCATTTGTACAGTTTACTGTTTTGCACACTCCACTGGAGCGTCACCGGCTTTGGTGCGCGATCCCGGGGGAAGGGTAAAACGGAATAAAATTCCAACATCTGGGAGGTACATTACTTATGCTGGTACATTTAAATAAATATGTTATTTGTTATGCTGTTTCCTGGGTCCTCGCGCAAGTGAACGAATGTCACACCACGAATAAAAGCCTAACAACGGTGTGTACATCGGAGTGCGAGAGCATATACCATGTGTCAGTGTGTGCGCAATTTGAATAAAATACGAGTCTTAGTTTATTAGCTAATAATCTGAGCAAATCGCGAGGCAGGGAAGAGCACTTCTTGATTCTTGCGAAAGGTGAGTGCCATCAGCGTTCAGCTGAGCAGAGTCGAGCTATTTTGAAATTTAAATATTCACCTGGGTCGGCATCGAGGGCTTCGTTATGGCTTGGTGCGTGTAGTCCGCCACACGTTGGCCACAGTTGCTCTGGTATGCGTGTGTCATCCAGCTGTGAGAGCTGTGTCGTCGTCGGTCTTCTCCTGATGCGGTGCAGATTTTACCTGCGAATCGAACATCGACACATCAGGTCTTGTTGGATCAGAGTGCGAGCACCCCGTGAGATTGTGACTGATCAATGAAGTTGGAATAATGCTGAATGAAATGGGTCTCCGGGGGATACCCTACACTGAGGATGGGGTTGGGAGAGGAGATTTGTATGAGCAGGTTCGCGATCCATTGGGACAACAATGTGAACGGTTGATGCGAAGGAATGTTTAAAGGGAACAACGCACACGCGAAATGCTATGACAATCTCAGTTCGAAGCTGTGTGAAAATAGTGGTTTACATCCAGGTGAGGAGATACAAGGTTACTGGGTAGTTAAACATTGAAGCACCAGGAGAACTATTAAGCTAAATGACGTTTCACGTCTGGATTTCATATGGAACTGAGGAGAAAAAAATGATACTCTAGAAATTTATTGAATCTTGTTCATAGTTTAGTAATGTTCAATCATGTTCATTCCAAGTAACAATTTTAGTTTTATTCCAACCGTATAGCACTTCTCCCGGCTTTGTTGATAAAACTACATTCAATTGCTGTACCAACACCTCCTCTATGCATCTTTAAAGCCAAAATGTGTACAATTTGGTCAACTCTTTAGACGATTGTGCAAACAAATGTATAAAACCTTTACAAGACCATAAAGATTTTGAAAATGTTCTAGTGAAAAATGCTATGACCACTTCCAAACCTTCATAAAGTCAATTGGCTGCCATCAAAACCAGCATAGGGTCAAATGGCCACAGCTGTCAATCTTCATGGCGATATCGTGGTTGGTTTTTGTTGTTCTGCTTTGTTTGATTCTCTGCTCTTCTGATTCATTCAACAGTAAATAATGGCAAAGACAAAAGTTCAAGTGTTGCGGGAAATTATGTTTGATAGCAAAATATATAAAACAAATTAAGTTTTATATAGCGTATCATGCTCCAAATCATATGCGCATTTAATTTTATGGTGAATATTGATACAAAATTGAAACAAATATATTCGTTGAATTAATCATGAATTTTATAAAATATAATGAAATTCAATAGGGTTGTAACAAAAAAGCCAAAATCGGTCTCTGAGCTACAGTTTATTTGTATAACATTATTTCATATATTTCAATATGGCGATTCAGCACAGTTTTGGCAAAAAGTCAAATTATCTTCGCAACGGCTACTATAAAACTATTAGGTCTTTTCGTGACTTTCCTCAATGCCAATTTGCCGTTTAATGCATTTACTGGAGGCAAAATGGTTTCAATATGCTTATTCAACTGACTAAAAATAAGATAATTTGAATGAGTCCTATAACGGCATAGCAAAACAGCATTTGCCGAGTTCATAAAGTCAAAATAAAACCTCTGATAGGAGAAAAAGGAGTTTTAGAAGACAAGATTTTAAGATCGTTGTAAAGAAGCTGTGTAGGTTCTCATAAACCTGACTAAAACTTGAAACCTACTGGCACCTCTTACTGCCATAATAAAACCAAATTGATTTCAAGTGGCTATCATAAAACTTTAATCAAACTTAATAAAGCTGGATGGTATTTTCAATGTTACTTGGGATGTTACGAACCCAGCAGAAACCATAAAACTCTTTCAAAGTATTGATATCACTACCGAGACTCTAACGATTTAAAACCAAGCCAGCCTTCAAAACCAGCTGAAAAGAAACGTTCTTAGGTGGGTTCCCAAGCTCGTTGTGATAAAGCAACGGCTCAGAAGGACCTAGAAGAAGAAAATGTCACTACTTTCACTACACTACTTTTTCAATATTAGCGTAAAACAAATTGAACAAAAACTTCCCAAGCAACACAGCTTGTATTAAACAAGTTGAAAGTACTGGTCAATGACAAAAACAGGTTATAAATGTAGGTTTAAAATACTTTATTTCATACTTTTATATGACGCAAAAAGCGCAAAAGTGAAGCCTTATAAAACATAACATGGAAAAAAAATATCCTCATACAAAAAAATAAAACACCGCCAAGCGTGGGATTTGAACACTAGTCCTTGGCGTGATAGGTTCGAAGCTTCTTTGCCCAGCCAACTCAGATTGTTGAAAAACAGATTCTGAGTATCTATGATATGCTTCCCATTGGCAGTGAAACCACAATCTTGTATAATAAATTCATCGTAATGAGAAAAAAGAACACGTTTTGCAAAACATGGTTGGTGTTATGTAATTTCAACACTATATAGAACTGCCCATAAAAGCTTGTCCTCTTTATGTATTATAAATGTATGGAACCATGTTTTTAAGAACAATAATCACTTGCAGCAGTGAAAAAAGGTATATTTAGCTCGACCGTTTGTCACAGTGATATAGAATACGAGAGATATAAACCGCTTCAAACTTGACATGTTTTGCAATTCGTTTATAATACATTTATAATACAAACAATTATAAATCATTCTAAAAAGATGTTTTGTGTGTTACTTGGGTTCAAAACGATACTTTCAGTGCGTTGCTCTGGAGCCAACAAGGGGTTGGTAAAATTTCGGTTGAGTTCCAAAAATATTGTACCAAAATAGAAACTCTTTTAAACTAAAGCCTGTCCACATTAAATTTCGGAAACTTTTCTTTCAGTGTAGATTTTGAATTATTTCACGGATCACTGAAACGTTTCACTTACATGACAGCTGAAACTCTCCACTTTATTTCGTGGTGAAACATGTTAACATTCTCGTTACATTCTGTAAAATGCGCAAACGCATTTTGTATGAACGACAGCAAAATCAGAATTTGTCGATACACGATCTTGCCAAGAAACTTAAACTACCGAAAAGTACCATGTTTAGTGTTTGCAAATCGTTTGATCAGCGCTTGACTGTGGACCGGAAAGTTGGAAGTGGATTAAATCTAAAATTGTGCTCCCGGATGGTAGCCATTATTGAGAAAAATCCCAATTTTTCTATGCAAAATGTGGATCGCAAAGCTGGGAAGTCAAAATCATACATACAAAAAGTGAAGCAAAAGTATTTGATTTGACAGGCCAAATGTAGTTGTGGCCAAAAATCTAAATCTGCACTATCATTAAGGATGTGTACGAGATCGAAGGTCTTCAGAGTGCTACCGTTTATCAGAAGCCACGATTTTCCAGCTTTGTTTTGGTCTGATTTGCCCTCTTGTCACTATGTGAAATCCCTACAGGAATGGTACAAGGTACAAGAGGTCAAATGCGTGTCAAAAACAGCCAATACACCAAACTGTCCAGAACTTCACTCAGTAGAGAAATACTGGGCTCTAGCTAAGCGGAAACTCTTTGAAACTAAGAAGAAAGTAAATGGTACCGATAATTTCAAGATAAATGGAGAATCGTCACGGCGGGCGTTTCTGAGGATACCGTACGGAAGCTGATGGCGAGTGTACCACAGAAAGTCTTAGAATTTTACAGAAAGTAGGATCAACTTCTTATGTAGATGGAACTCTTTTATTGTAAAATAAACAATCGGTTTTATTGAATTATGTGTAAATATTTGCTGCTATTATTTTGGTATCCAAAATTTAACATGAACAGGCTTTATCACAAGTAAACGCCAAAAAAAAATCCCTTTAAATTCCACTAGAGAAAGCGTATCCATTGAAACAAAGGCCTATTTCGTCTACGACTGACAGAATTCTTCAGTGTTGAACTACCTGTTAGTTACATTTCTTTTTGATTCTGCCCATTGAATGCTAAAGAGTGGGCTTTCCTGAATCCATTATATACACATTTCTTTTTCACACGTATGATTGATGAGTAGAATCGGTTTTTACCCTTCTTACATCAATAGAAGGGTATTAAGATCGCTTGAAAACTCGACTTTTTATCCGAGGCCCACAGGGCCGAGTGTCATATACCATTCGACTCAGCTCGACGAACTGAGCACATGTCTGTGTGTATGTATGTGTGTGTATGTGTGTGTGTGCGTTACAAATAATGTCACATCGGTTTCTCAGCCATCTGTGAACCGATTTCAGTTCTGTTGACGGCAAATGGAAGCCACAACATTTTCATAGAACGCTATTGATTGTTTTGTCATTCGGAAATTTCGTTACGAAAATATGAACGAAACAGTACCTGACGGCCTATTATAATAGTAATCAAACAGTTTAGTCTCCGATTACATACTGAGTTATTTGTGTACCGATTTTAGTTTTGTTGGTGCCAAATCAAAGTCATGAAATCTTCAAATAACTGGTCAAAATTTCATTATGATTGGATAATCGTTCATGGAGATATGACCAAAACAATACCTGAGAGCACATAATTGTGAGATGAAAATATACTCGTTGCAGTGCAAAACCAAACAAGACCAATCACACCAATCGATGCCGCTTGCATTCTATTGTGTCGCATCTGGTGCGTTGTATAGCACATACAGCGGACTAGCCACACTATGCGACTCTATAGAATTAGAGCAGCATCGATTGGCTCGAGTGGTCTGGTTTTGAACTGCAACGAGTATATTCGAAAATTACAGAAAGTCTCCATTTACTATTTTCAACGAACATGTACTTATTAAGCATCTTGAATCCATGTCGATAATCAAAATTGACGCTTAGGATTGTCTAATAATTCATTCTATGGACTGATTATATGAAATTTCTAATATTTATGTAATTTCCCCTTTTATATAACTTACATACACAGGTCATTAAAGACTATTAATGGTAATATTTTAATTTTTTTAAATAGTTCATTTTATCAACTGAATGTATGGCATATTGAATATTTCTGAATCTTCTTGGAACTTCTGATGAAAATAAGTATCCAGTACAATATTGCCCATATTTGAGGTTGTAGTTCTGGTGAAATGTAAGAAGGGTTCAGTCTCACCATCGGTGGATCAATGCGGGTTTATAATCACAAAACTACGAATTTTCATGAACATTATTATTTTATGAATGAGATGATGGATTTGATGATCTTGTTTTGGCTTTGCAGTCTATTGAAACTGCATAGCCAAAACAAGACCATAAATTGGATGAAAATTTTGTGTTTCTCTTCTGAAAAATTAGATTTTGAAGCTGCCCTTTGAATGTTTGGCTTGGACTTTACGGAATGGACCATCATGAATCCATTTGTGCCCACAGATTTTCTAAGTCAGGCAGTCAGTCAGTCAGTCAGGTGTTCTGCATTTTTCAACTTACAGTATGCAAAAAAAATCTATCCATCCTACCAATTAACATTTTTTTTTTGTGACAATCAGTTTAATTTGTAAGTGTTCCTTCAGGATTTATCAGTTCATGTTTTTTTTATCAGTTTGTCCTTGAAAATACAGCCTTTATATCATTTTTTGAGCTTCTTTCTCAAATGTGATCAGTGTATCTAGCCGTCAAATAGTGCTCTTGAAGTTTTTGTGCTCAAAATTTTCGTGTTCGTGTCAAAACAGGAAGTTATTTGTTATAAAATGCCCAGAAAAACACAACTTTCGATCAGTATCCGAAATTTGATTATTGAACATCACAAAACTGGCAAAAGCAACCGTAATATTGTCGATATTGTCTAGTTTCACAAGGATTTGGTCACTAGGATTGTCCAGACGACAAAAAGCGTGGTTCTATCTCACCAGCTAAACGTTCGGGGCGTCCTTCAAAGACAACTGGCCGAATTGACAGAACTATTGTGAAGAAAGTTCAGCTGGGCCGGGGACTATCAGCTCCGAAAATTGCGAAACAGATTGAAAGCAAGTTCTCCATTCAACTGACATCAGAATCCGCACAAAATCGTCTTCATAAGAAGCCATGGTTGTTCGCAAAAAATATCGAAAAAATATTGAAGTGAGCCCAGGACCACATTTCATGGACCAGTGATGACTGGAATAAGGTGACTTGGTTAGACGAGACCAAAATAATGCTATTGGGCTCTGGTGGTATCACAAGAAAATGGCGAAGAACCGGTGAAAATGAGAAGAAAGATTAGTAATTTCCATTTATTTCCAACTACATCTATTGCTTATCTTGACAGAAACGCGTATTTCGTCTACAATGTGCAGAATTCTTCAATGTCGTGTACTAAAACTGGTGTAGTCGAGTTTTAGTACACGGCATTGAAGAAGTTTGCATATTGTAGACACAATATGCGTAACTGGTCAAGCTGAGCAATAAAGGTAGTTATAATTAAATAAAAATTATCAATCTCTCTTCTCATTTTTGAATGCAGCTAATTATCATCAATAAAAAAAATGTAAATTAATCTACATGTAAACTACATCTATTTCTTAAAATTTAAACCCAACATTCAAAGGCAGGAATACATGTTATTTATAAAATTGATAGTTTTATAAATAAAAACCCACTTTCTCACCAATCGTACAGTTAGGAAGAATCTGTGTTCACAAATGGATTCAAGGAGGCCAATCCAATAAAACCCATGCTCAACATTCAAAGGTCAACATTATGCCAATAATTCAGTTGATAGACAGGTAAATCATACTTTGACGGACACACGTGTTTTTTATTGGAGGGAAGTGAGGAACGAACCGATCTCTTCCAGAGAATGATTACTGATGATCTATATTTATATTAATTTACATTTTTGACTACTGTGAAGGATAACAGCTTCAATCACGGGTTGCTTGTACTCCTTCATTTTTGTGATGGGATTTTTACAATTTTTCTCAAAAATTGGATGTGTTACTGCAATTTTGAGCCCGTATTTGAATTCATCGAGGCTAAATCTATAAGATTCATCATATTTATTCGATAGAAGTAATACATTGTCAACTAGTGTTATTGTACCATGAGTTTGCAAAAACAGGTAAAAAAACGCTGGTCTTGGGACAAATCTACGGCGGCGGGGGGCCATGGACTCGAGTCGTGGCTCGGAAAGAGTCCCCCAACGATCACCTGCAGCAGCTCGGGTGATTGCTCGGTTGGAGCCGCCGATCCTCTGGTTTTGGCCATTACTACCCGCGTCACCCCACGGAATCGTATTGGCCTTCTGACAAAGGCCCTCGAAGCAGGCTCGCTTGCTGTCCTATATCTCTCTCTTTAGTGCGGTCTTCGCTGCGACTATCTCCCCTCTACGCTCGATTCTATCAGCGTCTGACCGCGCTCTTTGCATCCTGGGTCTTGCGTGGAGACATGTTCTTTGGAGGTCGGCGATCGACTCCGTCCAGCAATACACCGGCGATCTTCCATTCCTCGGTTTGATTTCCCTCGGCATGGTCGCATCGCACGCTCGTGTAGGTGTCATAACGAGTCGTTCGCCGCAAGGTTCCTGGGTTACACGAAAGTTTCGTTCTCTCTCAAGCGCCTCTTTAAAAGTATCTA
>JASCZW010007680.1:0-61544 GCA_034211315.2 Aedes japonicus
CCCTTTTCTATTGTAGATGGCTCAATTTACATTAGATTCTATTGTGGAAAACAATAGTTGCTATTGTCATCCTATCGTTGTGAACGATGGAATTAATCGTAAGTATTATAGATTCTATTGTATGGTTACAATTTATTCAATTGTAAATCTATGAGAATTTTTTTTTTCGGGTCTCTTTTGAATGTGTTTTGTTAATATATATTCGTTTGCTAATGCAACCTCTGCAAATAAAACGTACACAGAAAAAAATCGTGTGAAAAAACTACCATTTTACCCGACTACGTCTATTTATTAGAACTACCATGACATTTCAGTCAAATTTACTACGTTTATGGTAAAACCTTCAACGTTTGTGGTATATTTGACAGACCTCATATTGATTCCAACCGCACGATGGTTGCTTTAATCGCAGATATGGTAAAATCACACGCATTTATAGTCAGGTGAAAATTGTTGGTGCTTGCGCTCAATTTAACCCTTCATATGAAAGTTTCTACTGCGTTTTTTTTTTGCGTGTAGGTGTGTTTTTAATTTAACCCTCGGATCTTTAGTTTCTACCATGCTGTTTCTATCTGTGTTGACAGCATATCATAGACAAAACATTTATTTTCAAACTACCCCGTATCCTGC
This sequence comes from Aedes japonicus, assembly GCA_034211315.2. NCBI lineage: Eukaryota > Metazoa > Arthropoda > Insecta > Diptera > Culicidae > Aedes > Aedes japonicus. Next base: position 631 of record JASCZW010007680.1, read on the forward strand.
CGGCGTAATTTTCTTTCCATAACTCTATAGTTTCAATGTGCATAACGCAGCATTAAGAGTAACTGAAGCATCTCCCATTTCGACTAAGCAGGGGTTCAACATGCAGAACATGCTGTCTACCCGAGAAATGCACATTTTGTGTTTTAGTTGCCTGGATAATTCTTCCCAACAAACAATTCAAAGCGATTGATAAACACCCATGTTTAGGGAACGTCCATTAAATATGTCACGCAAAAAGTTACTTTTTATTAGCCCCCCCTCTCCTTGTCACGTTTTTGTATGGACCTCGCAATTAGTTTGTATGGATTGTCACGCTTTCTCATTGTTCAGCTATACAACGATATCAGGGATGTTTGTTGCGCCCCGAGAGTAGACGAACTAGATCCGAAAAATATTTTAATCAACGTTAAATGGATGATTTGTAATACAAGTAATTGACACTTAAGAAACGTGGTGCATATGCTTCAGCAACAACATTTATTCGGCAATTGTGCAACGCCTAATCAGTTATGTACAGCTATTGTTTTTCAATATGTTATGGAACGTCCATGGTCTATTACACATCTCTATTAACTCATTCTCAAAGGTCTGTGTATGTGACTGTTAACTAACGATTGTTAAACAATGCCATGCTAATTAGGAACTGATGATTTGAAATACGCCCTTTGATTGTTTCATATGCACAACCAAGGATGGTGAAGATGGAAAATGAGGAAGCCTTCAATCCAGGATACCGAGTTCAAGTCTGGGATCGAGCAAAGTCAAATTTGGGTACTGAAACAACAACAAAGATACTAGTACCGAGAAGTACCGAAAAGCGCAAGAATTACTGTAAGGTACAGACTTCAAGGTGTACTTCGGACCTCGGGGGTTCTACAACAGTGAACCAATTACAAATCGCTAGTTGCATATTGATTGTTGCTACAGCCGTAGTGGTGGATCATTGGAAGCTATTGCAGGAGACATCAGTCGTGGGAAGATTCTGAATCGTTTTTGTGCTGAGAGAGTGCATTTTGACAACGCCTCTAATGGAAACGGGCTACAATTGCTGCGAGAATTGCTTGGCAGCCTAATGTACTTTATGCTCTGTGTCGGTTATCCTGGTTCAGCTTTTCAACCGTGAACTGACCCGTGTGGAGTTAGTGCTGACGATACCTATCGAACGCTGTATCTCAATCTGGGTACTAGAAGCCACCTGCGCGGAATATCGATTTTTTCGACCCATTTTACGACACGAAAATAGGTCGAGTGGGGAAATTTGCAAAACTTTGCAGCGGACAAGATAGAAGAAAAAAGTGAGAAAATCATCGTAACGAGAAAGCGAAAAACACCCGCTCATCTAACTTGACTATGCCCATGAAATCATTTTGGTTCAAATCGTGTGCTTTATATTGGTGCTGATAGCATTGCCTATAAAGAAGAGAGGCACGAGAATGCATTACGAAACAAATTTCAAAAGAGGGGACGGGCTTCAGTAATAAAACCAGACACCGGCAACAAAGCAAATTAATTTGGCAGCTAAGGGGTGTGGCTAGTGCTGTATTAAACATACAATGAAACTAACTGAAATAAAAAGAAAAAGACAATTTTAAACATTTGGTACCTGTTTTTGAAGACCCGACAAGGGAAAACCATATCTCGAGTACTTTTTCAAAAAGGACGTAGCAACAAAAATGTAAACAAACGCGTTGTTCATGGCATGTTATTAAAAAATCATGTGTATATGCCCACATTTGATGAACTTTGAGATGAATTATTTCTGAATGTTTTTAATAACTTTTTACAAAACGGTGTAACATCACTTTTGCACTATTTGAGAATAATGTAGATACGCCACTTGTGTTGAAAAGTAACTTGCGAATCATTGTTATATCATTTGAATGCCTCTTAACGACGCGTCAGTAAAGGGCTTTATACCTCAAGGTTAAAAATTTAGATTTTGTTTAGTAAAAAATGATATTTTTAGCAAAGATATTTTTACGACCGTTTGTTGCAGAAAAAATTAATACGTCATTTTGATCATTTCGACGTATCTTCGTAAAATATAACAACTTGACGTAACTCCTGGTGTAATTTTTGAAGCACAGTGATGTAATATCTTTGACCAATGCGTCATTCAGTGGATAAACATGTCCGGTTTTCAAATAGCAATAGAAATAAACTCAAAAAGTTCAGTGCTGATTTTCTCATTTTCGTCCAAATGTTGCTTACGTCCATTTGAAAAAGTACTCGAGATATTTTCATGTTCATATGCAGATATGCATGGGATCAAAAGTAGGTCATATATAAGTAAAAAATTTAACTGTTTCTAATAATAGCACTTAGTTGTAATTTATATACAAATTTTTTGTAAGTTTTTCTGATCAAATGGTGTATAAATGAAGTAATTCTGTTCAGTTAAACAACCTTTCACTTGTGCGTAACGCACTCATTTTTCAAAATTTTGAAATGATACCCAGTATAGAAAAAAGAAACGTAGTCCTACGTTAAAAAAGCACTAGTGTCTGTTTTCCGACTATTTTACTTCAATCTTAATAAATTTAAAGCACAAAAACTCAAATCGACCTTATCGAAAATATCGTCGTAAACAAGCTCCCTGACCTGTCAAAACTGCAATGATGACACCATCGTGTAATGATCTATGTTATTTTGACAAAAAATCTTGTTGATATGAGGTTGTGTTAGTGCATGAGTTACAGTGGTGGCCTTATAATTAGCACAACCGGATGGACGACTTCAAAATGTATAAAACTTGCTTGTTTGTTTGTTTCATTTTATCTAGAACATATTTTGCGTGAAACTGAAATCATATTGATGAGTTAGGAATGAAATTACAATTCATTATCTTGGAAATTTGATTTTATTGCATCAATGTTAGTGAAAACAGACACAAATGTTAGATGGTCACTATAATAAGCACACGTCGTCTTTTATAATTAAAACACAAAAAAAAATCTATCATCTTTCACAGTTTAACATCAATACTTAGTAGGGAATCCTTTCTGAACAATAACCTCTTCCAATCGCCACGGTAGACTTTCAACTAGTCGTTGGCACATTTGGATAGGGATACTGTACCATCCTTCTTGAGCAGCCTCCCAAAGTTCGGTCAAAGTTTTTGGGTTTTTTCATTTTGATATGCTGTCCCACGTCGTTCCATAAATTCTCAATAGGATTGAGATCAGGACTTTGTGCTGGCCATGATAAAACTTCAATGTGCTGATCCACGAGCCACTGCTTCACAGGATTTGGAAGTATGCTTTGGATCATTATCGTGCATAAAAGTCCATCTCAGCGGTATCATCAGCAAATGGTCCATGTTCATGAAGAATACGTTTGTACTGATGTTGATCCATTCTGCCATTGATCTTCTACAGTAGATCCAACGCCATGCCAGGAAAATGCTGCTCATACCATTATGTTGCCTCCCTCCGTGCTTAACAATCTGTCACAATTTCTGTGGAAGTAATAAATGGATTTTTCTCTAGCTATGCGTGTTATAATACGATCGTCCGCCATTGATGATTTTCTCAAACGCGCTTTTCTTTTGATTTTTGACACCTTTTTGGTGTTGCTGAACGTAATGAATCGCGTTATAAACTAATTTTCTGGAGTGACCAATAAGGTTTGCTTTTTTCATTGGAGATTTTCCATTGTTTTTGAGGTTTATAATAACATTTCTGAGCTCAGGTGTACATGAAGCACTTCGACCCATCGTGATAACCTGTTAACAAGAAAAACATTAATTTTATCCATAACTGACACTAAATAGAAACTTTCCAAATGCTGATGATATTCAATAGTATTACCAAAGTTTCGGAATGAACCTCAGAAAATATTCTTTGTGTGCTAATTGAGATGACCGCTCTAGCTCCAACCGATGTTTTAATTAAGATTGGTTTGCAGCTCGTCAAACGCTTTTTAATCTGTTAACCTAAACATTGAAACGGCTGATGCATGGTGTATTAAAAATACAATGAATAAAAAGACTATGAAATGATAGGGTGCACATAACACAAAACAGAATGTTGTTCAACCACATCGGTGCTTATTATAAGACCACCACTGTACGTTATAACACTGAACCCAAACATCCTCTCTTTATCGAATGAATCCTCCATCAGGTCATAATCGAGACATTCAAATCGTATTTTCGAATGATAGATGCAAGTTGTATGACGATTTTATAGAAACCGGATGATTTCTTTTGCATGTTGAACAACTTACAATACACGATGGGAATTGACCTCCCGTTCAAATTTGAATGCATGCTGTATGAAAAATCGACATCCCAATGTGAAGTTTAGTGTTGCATTGGGAAAGCCCTACAACGCAAATCATTCGAAATGAAGATGAAAAACATTCCATTTTACATCATTCGGTAAAATCCAACCAATCACTATCAGAACTAGTACCAGCACGAATAAAGTATGGAAACTAGACCGCTACCTATGAAGTGCTTTGAAGGCATGGAGAAATGTCTCCTATCTCCTACATTTTTTGGGCTCCCGAAGCCTTGATCAACGATGGGGGGAGTGAAACGTGAAATAGTTTAATGCCGTTGCATTCAATTCAAACCACTCTTAAATCACTGATAGACACAGTTTTGAAACTAACATCATATTACATTTGGTTGACTGTCATTCCAAACAGGTATGATCGTCATGATAAACATGGATGATGATCATACAGGATCTAACCATGAGAGTAATCATCCGATTCCGAATACTTTTGTTTAACAAAGCAATTGATGCTTACTGTGAACAATCTTGGGATGATATTTGGGTTTAGTGTAGAGACGAATCACCGAGCTTAGGACGGTGTGCCTAGTACTTCTGAGCCAAAATATATTCATTTTCTCCATGACTATCCAGCCGATGGATGTACCAAACAGGAAATATGTACAATGAAAATTAAAATTCATGCAAACATTCTAATTCTATGAACATACCCTTCACTGACAAGAAATTTCTACTCACCCTGTACTAATAAAATTATGTATAACCTTAACATTTTTGTAATTCCAACAACAAAATTCAATTCCCGTCAAAAGCTTTGTCAGTGCTAACCAAGTACTATCAAGTGAAACGTTTCAAGACTATGTTCCAATTGGTAGATTTTACTTTTACTCTGACATAAATGTCAAATAAAAGTAAAAAATTTCGAAAATAGATTTAGAAACTATCGAAAATTCGAGATGATTGTCTAGAGTATTGGCTCATTTGTCAAAAATGAGTCTAATACTCTTGTAGGAATTGTTTGAAAATCTACCATGTACCAAATTTACTTGAAAATTAATTTTAACACTCTACTGGGCACTGGGAACACCTTAGAAATTAATGACTTCAATCTAGTAAGACGCTATCTTTGAAAGAAAAACTTTCAAATCCACCATTAGTTCATATGTCGTTATAAGCCCAACCAATTTTGTTGTGTTCGGATCCTTTCTAAATCCTAGTCTATTGTTCCCTGACGGGAAAATGTGAAAATCTGTTGGTCCGCTGATTCCTGCTTCCACATCGGTTGGGAAGCTGCCTTGTATGCTTTTGAGTGATAATGTGACGGATATTTTGCATAACTGGTTTCGCACAAATACGCAGCCCGTTCGTCTGCGGCCACCCACACTCCACGACTCCGTGTGATCCCCACTCTTTCCTACCTACAGCTCTGACCCTTAGTTGGTTCCATAAATCGACTTAGCTCGTAAAATATGAAAACAATCCCTTTTGTGCCTGACAATTTGTGCGAAAATAAACTAACAAGCGATGGCTTAGGCTTCACTCGCTATTGCACCTGGTGCGATAATCTCGAATAAATAGTTCGTTTCGTCGAAAAACGCAGCTTTTTAATGAGTAGGCATTCACCATCAGCGCACAGCCAAAGAGGAGCACTAAATACAATTGTTTCCAGCGAATCGGATGGTAACTATTTGGTGGCTGAGTGCTACCGATGTTGACTGCTATTTGGTGGAAAGTGAGTTGGCTTTTCCACGTCTAATGAACGATTTGGTTTATTGGTTTGGCTAGAAACCAGATGTATTACTTGTTTGGAGGTTTGTTAAAATTGAACAATGACTTTTTGTAAGAATTTGGTGCTTCTCACTTAGGTCCTACACGGTAAGTTTTCTTTACCCATTAATGGGTAAAGGAAGCCTACCGTGTAGAGTGAAAAAATTATTGATTATATTTGTGCGTATCATGTTAAACCTGCGTGGAAGCTTGGGGACTGTTCATAAACCACGTAGACCGAAATTTGACAATTTCAAACCCCCCTCCCCATCGTAGACTTTCGTAGAACTTTTCCGACACCCCCCCCCCTTAAAGTCTACGTAGACTTATCAAATTCATTTTTTTAATTTATGGAAAATGTTCTACAATATGTGGCGGCTGTGGCGGTTTGAGGAACGGTTTATGAAATAAAACTCCAACAATCAGGTTATTCAATTATTAATTTTAATTTTGTTTCATAAAAATACTCCATAAATAAAAAATTGCAACAATCAATTATGCAAATTCTAGAGATGCCCACACAATGACTGCTTGAACCAATAATTAAAGTTCATCAGCGGAAGTTCCCTAGTAAATAGCACTACATGTTGTCATTAAGTTAAGAAAACATAAATGTGCTTTTGTTAGTCATAATCAAGTTGCTGCAACTAAGCATGATCGTGGTGTGCTACTAGAGTTCTGGTGGAATTGTTTCTGGGATGTCAAGTCCAGTGATTTCAACAAAACGTGATTCTATTCATAGAGCTTCCGTAGCTCCGTTCTCGTCGACCTCACAAAGAATTTCTTCCTGGCGTTGCTACAGAATCTTAAGTGGCCTTATTTTCTTCGACGAAATATCTGCCTTGTGGATGCTTTTCACTTTTTCGCAAAATGCAGTCTACAATAAAAGCATATGCGGCTATTTTTGTTTTCACTTTAGATATCAAGTTCAGTTTATCTTTTTTGGAAGTTTTCCAACGCAGAGTTGACAGCTTCCCAGACCTCTTAATGTATTTTACAATTGTCCCACATGCGCTAAAACCCTTTACTAAGTGTTTGTCAAATGGAAGCAAGGGAACTAACAAATATCATCTCATTCACGTATAAATAAAACACTCAATGCCCTAGTGGCACACTTGTTGCAAATAAGTCAAAGTAACTGCAATGTGACTCAATTAAGTCACAATCAAGTTTCTGCAACCAATTATGACAGAGATGTGTTGCTTGGGTGGTTGACATCATAAACTTACTATTGAGTTGGTTCCATGCATTCGATCTGTCGATGTTGTAAAAAACGAATGAGAAGCACAGCCAACACATAAACAAACATAACATAATTAGAGACAGTAATTTTAGCGTGTAGCATTAAACCACGTTCACATTGCAACCTACATAACGATCTTGATATCAAATGCCACGCAAATTATTTTTGGTGAAAACAAAAGCCTGTCAACGTTTATTTCAGACACTCTTATTTCTGTATAGATTTTGAATTATTTCACGGATCGCTAAAATGTTTCGCTCAAGTGACAGCTTAAAACTCTCCACTTTATTTCGTGGTACAACATGTTTACATTCTTGTCACATTCAGTAAAATGGCGTCGAATCAAGTGGACACGCATTTTTTACAAACGGCGGCGAAATACGAATTTTCGGTATGCGATCCTGCCAAGAAAATAAAATTCCCAAAAGTACCGTGTTATGTGTTTGCAAATCATTTGGCCAGCACTTGACTATGGATCGGAAGCTTGTCCCGATAAATGGACAAGAAGGTGATAACCATTATTGAGAAAAATCCCAATCTTTCTGTGCGAAATGTGGCGGGGAAGTCAAAATCATACGTAAAAAAAGTGAAGCAGTGGCAAGGACTGAGGCGTACAAAGTGATAAAAGGTGCCCAACTGTGATGACATGCAAAATTTCACTGCAAAAAGTCATGCTAAGGTGCTTGACACCAATTTTTTGCAAACATTATCTTGTATCAAACTGGGCGACGGAACATACGTACTCGAAGACTTTAAATAGCTTCAGGGTCTGGCGTTTTATACCGCAATGCAAAGGAACGCCGTTACAAAGTATTTTCGGATAAAGAAGGTGTCCAAATTCTCGAAGAAGTATTTGATTTGGCAGGCCATATGTAGTTGTGGTTGAAAATCTAAAGTTTTGCCTCTACCGACACTATCAATTAGGATGTGTACGAGAGATAATGTCTGCAAAAGCGGTTGCTATTGTTTATCAGAAACCACGGCTCTCAGTCTTTTTTGTCACTATGCGAAATCCGTCCGGGAATGGAATAAGAGTACAAGAGGTCAAATACGTGCCAAAAACAGCCAATCCACCAAACTGTCCAGAACTTCGCCCAATAGAGAAGTACTGGGCTCTGAGTCAACAGAAACTTTTCGAAACTAAGAAAAAAGCAAATGGCACCGACGATTTCAAGAGAAGATGAAGAATCGTCATGGCGGGGTTTCCGAGGATACTGTACGGCACCTGATCGCGGGTGTACCACAAGAATTTCGAGAATTTAAAAGAAAGAAGGATTAACATCTTAATCAACTTTTTCTAGTGTAGATATGAATCTATTGTTGTGAAATAAACAATCGGTATTTTTGAATAATGTTTAAATTTTGTTTTGCTACTATTATTTTGGTGTCCGAAATATAACGTAGACAGTCTTTAGATGTATAGATGCTAATATGAAGATAGTCTATATCAAAGTAAGGTTGTAGTGTGAAAGGGATGCTATGCTCAATTATTTAATTAGCTGCCATATTAAACTGATTTGATGTATTGCTTAAATTTTTACAAAGTTCAGGGCTCAGAAACTGTGTGCAGTGCATCTTTGAGCAAACTTCTTGAAACTGGAACATGTTAGCATTTAAGCTCAATCGAGGACTAACATAACCAAGACTCCTAGAATAAATAAATTAAATTAAGAACGCTACCAGTAAAATCCAAAATTTGTACGTTTATTCGTATCATTAATATGTTGCAAATAAACATAATATGATTTTAATTTCAAACATGGGAAGTGACATCGATGTAGCACTCCGACCTTTATTAGTTGTAGTGACTTGATTATGACTTAACAAGTCATATATATGATATCTCAACCGAATGGCAACAAGTGTGCTACTAGGGTTGGTTTTAAACAAAGATTATGTTAGAAAGAAAGCAAATTTATGTTTGCGGCCAAAATATACTAATTTTATGTTTGAATTTACTTGGAATATGTTTGTTATGACGGTATTTTTCTCTGCGTGGAGGTATGAATATCCGTTTTGTAGAGAAAAAAGGTCTACGTAGACTTTTAGGTATATCCCCCCTCCCCCATCGTAGACAAACGTAGACTTTTTGAAACCCCTCCCCCCTTAATTGTCTACGTGGTTTATGAACAGCCCCTATGGTTGTCAAGGCTTGATCCATGTGAGTAAATTAGATTATATTTTTTTTGCGAAAACACATACGGACTAGCCTATGTTGGCTGTCAGTTCTCTTCACTGCAATTTGAAAGGAAGCATTTATTTATTCAAGGTAGTCCTCCTTTAGCTCGATACACTTATTCCTGCGATTTTCCAACTTCTTGATACCGTCCAAAAGCTTTTTCGGACGGTCATAAACTCTTCTCCGTGGCATTGATGATTTTCTCGCGTGAGCGGAATTTTTCATTGATGAGCCATCTTTTGAGGTTTGGAGTCCGTAATAGTCCAAGGTAACCAAATCGGGTGAATACGGTGGATGCAATGCAATTGGAGCTGTAAGTCCTTTATTTTAGCCGTGGTTTTGATGCTCTTGCACGCCGGCGCATTGTCTTGCAAAATCAATATTGTTTTTCTCTTCATGTGAGGCCGTTTTGCAGCGTTTTAAATAATGCACAGTAATACTCGCTGTTGATGGTTTTACTCTTTTAGAGGTAGTCCACGAAGAGTATGCCATGACAATCCCAGCAAACCGACGCCAAAAATTTCCGATTCATTGAGCCTCCCTAGGCTAGCTTCCGGAGCACTCGTGCCGGCTTCAGGTTATTGTCGGGTGCATAATTCTGTTCTGCTGGTGTTGTAACTAGTGGATCTAGGTTTCTATCAACAGTTACCAATTGACACCAAGAGTCCTTCCGATTCCACATCCAATAAGCCTAAACACTGTTTCGAAGTGCTCCCGCGATTGTGTTTTTGATCAGGAGTGAGCAAACGCGGCACCCAGCGGTAGGATAACTTTTTCATATGCAGAATCTTGCCCAAAATATAGCGTGTGTGTCGGTACTAATCTTTGTGGGCATCTGCTAGCTCACGCACCTTCACTTTCTGGTCAGCCAACACATTTTCATGAACTTTTTGATATTGTCTTCTATTGTAACAGGCACCAGGCGGTTAGCGATTTTTCCTGTATTCAACATCTCTAACAACCACACGTCAAAGATGCTTTGTTTGTGAAAACAATGCTCGTGTTCCTACCCGTAGTAACAAACGTCAGATGGGCCTTATTAAAATAAGGCCCGTGATACGTGCATACTGTCAAACTCTAGTAAACAGGATAGGGTTGCCGGGTCCCTGATTCCCTAGTATGGCATACTTGTTTCAACCCAGCAAAGCTGACTGCTCTGTGACTCAATTCAAGTCACAAAGCAGCTACTGAAATCATTTTGACGGTTGTGTGCTGCCTGGGTTGTAACCGCATCGGAGGGTCTGCCGCTTTTCCTTCGTCGTTCGTTCTTCGTCACTGGGGTGCCAAGTAGCAGTCACGCTTACCACTACACCACCGACGCCGGCTTCACAATAATTGCTAGTTTTGTTCCTTATTGAAACAGATTTGTTAGAAACTAAGTAATCGTTGAACTATTGTTGTACATAGTAGTAAGCCTTGAATTATTTCAAATATACTTTTGCTCATTCGTTGCCCACAAGCCATTTGAGTAAGTCCTACTTTTAACAGGTTATGGGCCCAGACAGCTGCCATACGCAACGGCTCTGTTTGAGGAAGAAATTTGTTTCACTGTCAAGACTCAAAGTTCCTGGAAATAAAATGACGAATCTGAACGATGGAGATGGAAGAAAGTCTGGAGCGCATTCCGGCGGTGATGGCAGGGTGGCTGGAACGCAAGCTGGCGGAACAGAAACTACCTGGAGGCATGGTATCATTGCAGGCGAGAGAAGTTCTTCGTGGATCGGAAAATTACAAATCCTGGGCGTTTTCCACCGAAAATGATACTCATCAAGGAGCGGACCTGGTGTGCCGTGGAGCACCGTAATGAAAGGATCTGGAAGTAAACGAAGAATTGTCGGAACAAGCTCTTTCAACTATCTTTCTCAACATCGATCGGAGCATTTACAGCCAGAGAGCAGAAAGCAAAAACCGCAAAAGATGAATGGGACAACTTGCACCGCACGTTAGAAGACAGTGGCTCTACTCGTAAGATTGGACTTCTTCGGAGGCTGACACGCATCCGATTGATCGGGTCCGAGAGGGACGACGACGTAATTTGCCTTTCTCCCCAGGAGTACGTGAATGAGATTATGCCGACCTACAACCAGCTGATGGAGGTCAGCTTCAAGGTGGACGATACTTGGATGTGTAGTTTGTTGCTGAAAGGTCTGCCGAAGAAGTACGATCCGATGATCATGGGCTTGGAGTCACCCGGAGAGGCTTTGGCGACGGACATAGTCAAGGCGAAGATCATGCAGAAAGTCTAGGTGAAGGATGGCTCAAAATCGTCCGAAAGCGAGGGTGCATTCTTCTGCAAGGAAAATGTACCAAAGAAGCAAGTTAATAAGACTGGCATGAAGTGTTTCCGATGCAAGAAGCTTGGCCACTTTCAGACTGTCAGAAGGGAGTGCGTGGAGAGAAGAAGTTATTCCACCCTGGGACAACGCTTTAGTCAAACATTGGCGATCACTTCTAGCAATAGTGATGCGTCATGCTGACAATAACTAAAGCAAAAAAGGGGGATATATCACAATTGAGCTTTACACCAACCTAACATAACCTCGCAAAATGAATCGGATGAATTTCTTTTGACAGGAGTTCGTGTTTTTTTTATTTCATCTGTTTGAATTCGAAAACAAACAAACCACGAATACCTGTCAAAAACTGAATTCCATTCATCAGGATGAACCACACGTTCACTAGTGACGTCATCTTGCTAAATTCTATAGATCTAGAAACTTGTTGTAGTGATGAAAACACCCGACCAGGAAAACAAGCCTAATATCCTACACGCTCGTTCAGATCTACTCGAAATAGAGTATATTTCACTAAGTTTCGTATTTCCATGCTTAATGTCAATAAAGTAACTTGAAATAAGGAAACTGAGTAAATTATACTCTAATTGTAAAAGCGCTATACTTTAAAATATAGAGTAATTATAATAGAGCTATCCAAAGCAAAATCGTCGTACAAACCAAGGTTTAGTCGGGAGCAGCTTTTTTTTTGCAGTCCACGTGGTGCAGTCAACCAAACGAAGCGATGACGATTGCTTCTTCGATTCTGGCGCAACTACTCACTTGTGCCGGAACAAGAACGTGCTTGAGAATCCACAGGATGTCTCATCCCGGATGACGTGGCCAACAACGCTGAGGTGGCCGTCGTTGCGAAAGGATCGGTGAAGCTGGAGGCTGTAGCGATGTGGTGATGCGACTTGGGACCTCACGATGAGCAATGTACTGCGTGTCCCTGATTTGGCGATTAATTTACTCTCGGTGAGCAAGGTATGCCAGAAGGGAATTCGTATGATGTCCTCCAAAGAGGAGTCCAAACTTGTCAACCCGGACGACGAGGTAAGGGTGATTGGTCGTGAAGTTGGCGGCCTCTTTAAGCTGATCGAAACGGAAAAGCCCGTGGTGAATTTGGTGAAGGACGAAAAGTACGAGTTGTGGCATCGGCGCATGCGAAACCTTGATGTTGGTGGGATGAAGCAACTCAAGACGATGGAAACCGTCTTGGACTACGAAATGGACAATCGAAGTGCATACCGTGCAACGAAAGTAAGCATTCCCGTCAAACGTTTAAGTCGAAAGGGCACCGAGGTAAGTGCGCGTTAGAGCTTATTCACTCGGACTTGTGCGGTCCTGTGCGGCCACACAACTTCGATAGGAGGCAGTCGCTATTAGGGAACGTCCATTAATTACGTCACGCAAAATATGCCTTTATATAACCCCCCCTTGTCACGTTTTTTGTATGGACCTTCAATTTTTTTTTGTATGGATTGTCACGTTTTCTCATACCCCCCTCCCCCGCTAACACGTGACATAATTAATGGACCTTCCATTATCTCACCTTCATGGACGACGCAAGTCGGAAAACCGTCGTGTATTTCTTGAAGTCGAAGACGGGAGTACTCGAAGAACTGCAAGATTACAAGGCCTTTGCGGAAAAGCAGGCTGTCTGAGAAGATCAAGCGAATCCGCACCGACAATGGAAAAAAGTATGTAAATCAAAATTTTTGAAGCTTCCTGCGGAAGGAGGGAGCTCAGCACGAAACGTCGGCTCCTTACAACTCAGAGCAAAATGGATTGGCCGAACGGATGAATCGACCGTTGACCGAAAGAGCAAAGAGCATGCTGTTCGATGCTAACCTGGACAACCGTTCCCAAGCAGCACATTACGATCATACTTTGTTGTAGTAACTTGATTTTGACTAAGCAAGTCATATTTATGTTATTTCAACCGAATGGCAACAAGTGTGCTACTAGGGTTTTGGGCAGTAGCAGTTGCTACCGCATCCCACGTTGTTAACCGATCGCCGACAAAGGGACTTTCCGTGACCCGTGAGAAGTTCTCCGGAAACCGGCAGAATGTGTCGCACCTACGAGTGTGTGGCGCCAAGGTCATGGTTCATGTACCAAAGAAGAAGCGAAAGAAGTGGGTTTTGGTTGGCTACGGCGAAGGTTCAAAGGCGTATAGAGTGTACAGCAAGAAGACGAAGAAGATTTTCGTCTGCCGAGATGTAATTTTTCTTGACGAATGCCAACTGAAACGCAGTGAGACAACGGAGAAACCATAAAACGAGGAGGTCGAAGGACGAGAGCTGGTGATTCAGAATGAACGAGTCGACCAGACTGAACCAAGCTAAGCAGATGATGAGCCCGAGGACGATGCTGCTGGCGAGAATGTCCTGGGTGAAACGGTCTACAACGACGTAGATTCTATAGATGATGAGGAGTTGCCACATTCCATGCTCCCTCCACAAGCAGAGGACCCTTAATTGTTGGTAAGGTGCAGGTGTAGGTAAGGAGAGAGCACACTGTCCCAGGCAAATATCGCGATTATATTATGAGCTGTAATACTTTTTCTGAAAGTGGTTCCTAATCTGAACAGATACATTCCGTCGAAATGGAAGGCACGCCTCAGCTCCAGGCACAGCTCCAAGAGGTGCTAGCTCGCTACGACGAAGGAAGTGATGCTGACGAAATACGGAAGCGATGCTGACGAAATACGAGGCATAGATGGAGAAGGAAGCCTTTACCCTGCAAGTGGAGTAACAAGCAGATAATGAACGCGGAAGGATCTGTGGAGCGGTACAAAGCCCGTTTGGTCATCAAGGGCTTCGTCCAGGTGCATGGTATCGATTACACCGAAACGTACGCCCCTGTTGTTTGGTATGCCACCATCCGGTATCTGATGTCGATGGCTGCTAAGATGAATCTCAAGATCCATCAGCTAGACGCGGTGTCGACGTTCCTGCAGGGTGGCCCTGAAGAGGAAATCTATATGGAACAGCCGTAGGGATTCTTCGTCGGTGTTCGCAAACAACCAGCGATGGGTGAATCGTTTGAAGAAACCGCGGTAACCGTGTAATGGTAGATCAGAAGAGATACGTCGACTGTCTGCTGAAGCTCTTCAATGTTGCAGATTGCAATGTTATGGCAACCCTGCAGATCCAAACTAGAAGCTAACCAAGTCGAGGTGTCCAAGTATCGAAGAGAATCGGAAGCAGATGGAGAACGTCATATTCCGAGAGCTTGTGGGAAGTTTTTAGTATCTGGCGCTATCGACACGGCCGGACATTTACTTGGCGGTGAACATGGTAAGCCAGTTTTACCAGAAACCAGGAAATGCGCATTGAATTGCAGCAAAGAGGATTCTGCGGTACCTTAAGGGAACCCAGTCGATGAAAATGACATAACGGCGGTACCTTAAGGGAACCCAGTCGATGAAAATGACGCGGATTGGGCGAATGATCATTCTATCACCGGCTTGTCTTCAACCTGGCAGGTGGTGCCATTTCGTGGAGCTGCCGTAAGCAGTCTACAGTTGCTTTGTCAAAAATGGAGACAGAGTATATGCCTGTTTTGGCGGTGACCTAAGAAGCCGTGTGGTGGAGGAGGAGCCGGGAGGAGTTGCTAGGAGTTTCGGAGGCAAATCCAATCCGTTGCGACAACCTGAGTCCTGTGTATCTGGCGAAAAAAATATATTTGTTCATTCGTTGCCCAATCGTCATTCGAGTAAGACCTACTTTTAACAATATTAAACAGGTATTTTGGCGTAGACTAGGTCCAATGGCAAGGGTAGATGTCAATTGAAATATCGAAACAAATTGAACGATTATAACTTCATAAATGCTCGATAAATGTTTTAGATGTTAAGATCAATGGATTGGGAATTTTCCCGTGTATCAATTCAACATTCAAACATTATCCTTTAACAATTTTGAACTAATGAAATAAACGAAAATAAAAGGTGATGCCAGAAAATTTAGTTTTGCAGACTAAATTTACTAAATGCAAAGTACTTTCCTATCACAGATTTCAAATGTGAGCAAGGGAGGTATGACATGCAGGGTTACCAAATGCACTGATTTATCTAGATTGACACATATTTCTTTCATTTTTTTTTTCATACAGATATGTAAAGGTTACAGGTTTTTGAGATAAACCAAGATTTTAAAGAAATTTTGACAATTGCTTGTCCACTCAAAAACCTCAAATTCATAATATGTGCACATTTCAAGATCGAACTTTTTACCATTTCTACTTTCATTGTGCCGTTGCAAAAGAAAACGATTGATACCGACACCAACAATCAATAGGAAACTGGCGGTTGAAAATTGGTTCACTATTTAAGAAGTACCAAGTTCACTTTATAAGAAGTACCCAAGTGCATCTGAAAGTGTCCTGACACCTTGCACCTCGCAATGTATATTCTTCCGCTTTTCTGTACATTTTTTTTTGGGTTGCTTTGTTAATTTGACATAATATATGAGAGGTCCTTCGATGTAAGTTAAATTATTAGGGACGATCCATTAGGCTTGGGAATACTTCCTGAGCCAACAAATATATCCATTTTGTTCTTGAATATTCAGCTCCTGCTAACACTACAGTGACAGCTGACAGTCTGAAATTCAGTTTGTGTGTGTATAATAGAACTATAATAGAATTTCCCAAAGACTTAAGGAAAGTTCTCTGACATTCCTTGAGATATTCCTGCTGGTGTTTCTATAATGATTCTTAAGGAGTTCGTAGGCATTCCTCTAGGGATTGGCAGTTTTTTTTTTTTGGCATTTCATCGGCAGTATTACAAAACATACTTGAGGAGATTTTTTTGGAAGAATCCCGGACTTGTAAAGTTTTGTAATTCTAAAGTAGGCTCTATAGGTCACCTGAAAGAACTACACAAAAAATATAAGATTGTTCCTGAAGTAGTTCTTGGAGAAAACCTTGATTTATTGGAGAAATCTAAGAAGAATGTTTTGCATGAGTTCCATAATCTCATTTATTGAATTCTGAATTTCAAAAAAATCACAGGGGTTTTTTGTAGAATATTTTTTTTTAATTTTATCTAAGATGTCTGAAAAAATTCTAACATATAGTTAACATATATAAAAATACTTCAATAATTTCTTCAAGTAATCCGCTGGAAAAGTATGTTGCCTCAAAGTTCCTTAAGAGGATTTCCTACAGAAATTTCTACACCAAATAAAAGCTTGCTTCAGATAGAATTGGAACAAAAACAATTGCCTGTATTTCAGTTATTTATTATTGAATTCATGATCTTTTTTATACAAATGTAGCGTTTTCTTCATACTTTTAAGAAAAAATACGGATAAAATTATTCGTCACGGTTTCGAAGGAATTCTTGAATTTTTCCTGTAACACGGCTCATTAGGCGGCGCACACCTTCTTCGTCCATCGTTTTAGCTATCTTATTCCACCAGGTCTTCATCTGATTGATGTCTTTGACAACCTTTCCCTTTGCCTTGAGTCTCCTCTTCATGGTTGCCCAGTAATTCTCAATAGGGCGGAACTGGGGGCAGTTGGGAGGGTTAAGGTTTTTCGGAACAACCTGGACCCCTTTCTCTGCATACCATTCTTGAACGACTTTGCTGTAATGACAGCTTGCTAAATCTGGCCAAAACATTACGGGATGGTCGTGGGATCGAATGAACGGCAAAATTCGTTTTTGGAGACACTCTTTTTGGTATAGTTCCGACGTCATTGTCTTATTTGTAACGAAAACTTTCGTTTTTGCCACAGCTGCAAATGCCCTGCCAAATCATGAATTTTCGTGCAAATTTGTCGGCAAAAACAAATTTAAATTTGGCGGAACATCCCCGAGCCCGTTGCCAAGTAAAATGTTTGACCTGGGATTGCCCGAAGTCAGCCTTGACATAGGTTTCATCGTCCATCAGAAGACACCCGTCGAACTTGGTCAGCACCTGGTCGTATAGCTTCCGAGCACGGATTTTGGCCACACTATTCTGTTTTATGGTCCGATTTGGCTGTTTGCTAGCTCGATACGACTTGATTCCTTCCCGGAGTCGAGTTCTCCTCACGGTACTATGGGCAGCACCGAATTTTCTGACCAAATCACGGTCCGACAGATTGGGATTCCTCTTAATCGTCTTCAAAATCTTACCACGCAATTTCGGTCGACAGTTCCACTCCGACGATTGGCTTGAGGCTTCGAATCGTCGTCAATGTTTCCTATATACCGTTTGATAACGCGCCGTAGTACGGTATTTCTGGGCGATTTCAGCTGTTTAGCTAGCCTAGATGCAGACCACAATTCTAAATGAAGCAAGCCTTACTGTTCTTTCAATTTAGAAGCATTTTCATGCAGTAGCGCAGAGGAATTTTGGAAAGTTAGAATAATGTTATGGTTGACTATTCAAAGCACAGTTATTTAGAATGTGATTTTTGTTACCTAAAATAACGCGTCGAAAGCATTCGACTAAAACACGGAAAAAAAGTTCAATAACTCGTTCCACCGCAATAATGCAGGTATATTATGTTCTACAAAGCTGCAGTTGCCCAGAAGGTCCCCACTAATATGGTTTGATCCTTACATTTCTAAGGATCAACTCATTAAGTTAGTTGGCACTAGAAAGATGCAAAAAACACGAGATGGCGCTTCCTGCACGGCATACGTTAAGTTATAGTGTAACCGTTCGCGGAACAACTCGAGGTTAGATAAAACACAGTGGCTTTCGCGCCACTCTCGTTAGAGAGACCACTGGTCGTGTTAGGTTTGCCCGACAAATTGAGACTACCTCAGGGGACCTCTTGAACGGTGGTTACCAATTAAAGAAAATATTCGGAAAACGCCAAATTCTTTCCTTCTGCTATCGACGACCGTTCTCGTAACTGGTTATTCGACGCACTCTGACTTACCCACTATCCAACAAAACGGAAAAAGCCCGAAGGAATGCTTACTCAATAGAGCAGAGAAAACGGAAAACGGAAACTTAGTGTAATGTGAGCTTTATTATCGCGTGGTTTTAACTAAAAAAAATACCAAACTTCAAACTTTAACTGCACTATATTTTATATTCGTTCGTATTGGACCTCTCGTGTAAGTGTATGTGTGGGTGTACGGGTTAAATCATGGCCATGAAAAACTGAGCGACGTACCTGCGCAGGTTTTGTTCCACGGTGACTCACTGATGATGG
The DNA here is from genome assembly GCA_034211315.2 of Aedes japonicus. NCBI lineage: Eukaryota > Metazoa > Arthropoda > Insecta > Diptera > Culicidae > Aedes > Aedes japonicus. The sequence goes on from JASCZW010007680.1 coordinate 19,501, forward strand.
CTGCCGGTGGATGAGGTTCGATGAAATGGCGACGAGGTGACGATGGCGGCGGGACTAACGACGCCGCTGGGCTGCAAATCAGCGATGGACGATGACCCGTGCGCAGTATGGCCGAAACTAAAGTTGCGGAGGAGTGGTGGCTGGACGAATGACTTCCGGTTTCGGTTTCGTCGAGAGCGTCCGGAATCGACCTTCTCCTTCAATATAGGAGTCCCCTTCCCAGGCGACCCGGCTTCGCGTACCTTTCCGCTATGACCGGGCGGGGTTAAGAGAGGCTACTATATTTTGGGGTGAGGTCCGGTTCAGTGTCCGACACTTGACAACGGATCACTGCAACCGCGCTCTCGGTATCGTTTCCACAGAGGGTTTTAACGTTGAGTGGAATTCCGACGGATTATTGGCGACCGTCGGGTGAAAAACTCGCACAAATTCCTTGCGATCTTCACTCCTCCGTTTGACTACCTCGAAAGGCGGGCCTTTGCTGGGCGCACGAGTCGATGTTGTCCGTCTCACGGGGAAAAACACCGTCGAGATTCCCAATTCAGCGATGATGATTGCCGAACAGTGACGTAGTTCCAGCCCGTACAAAAAAGCGACAAGCGCTGGAAGTCCAACGCGAACTCACATTAAAACTTATAATTGCAGTATTTAAAAATAACGGATTTACCTTTTTTTCGTTCGAAACTATAAATTCAAATTTTTAACAAGAACGCGACTAGTTTGAAATTATGTCCGCTGAAAGGACGAACAAACGTTAAAACGCTTCTGAAAACAAAACTCACACACTACCTTTACCTCTATGTAAAACTATTACGCAAAAAATAACCGAGTAGTTTAAATTTACAACCTACAAATTAACACGCGCACTTCTGTTCTCCAGCCGATTTGTTAGCGAAATGGCTGAGTCAGAGCAGCTTCCGCGATTAATAAACTTCCTAATCGTAACAAACAAAGGTTGTCTTTCTAAAAATCGAAGTCTTTATGCTTGAAAAACAAAAAGAATGGCGTAGCGTTTGGCGCCTGCCGAAATTATCTGCTATAATGGAATATAGCTACCTATACTTTTGGCTCTTATAGCAAAATTCTATCTAAGACACACTGCCAAAAATCCGAGCTCTTATAATTATAGTATACTTAAACTACCTTGCCATATAGAAGAGGGTTACCCAGGTGCAATTCTTTATGGCAAGCTAAATCGAAAGAAAACGTATAACGTTACAATAGCTATTGTGTGTGTTGCAATTTTACCATGGACTACCTTTACACCTCGTTGCATGCAAAACAACGACAAAAGCGAATGATGTGTGTAATTTCTCGACAAACTAGCCATTTAACTGTGATGGTCTTCATAAATAATTCAATACCGTCTTATGATCCAACAGCCCATCGTTAAGTCTCGCAAAATGCAGCCAATTTTCCCATCAAACGAGCCTTCCTCCAATATCCAACAATCATCCATTCCAAACGAACGTCAAATTTAGAAGACGAAAAGCCAATTGTCTCACAAGTGAATGAACCGGGGTGCGGATATAATTTTAAACTAACGAATTAATTTACTATAAGTGGCAAGCTTGCAGCAGGTAAGGGTCGTCTCTTAACCCTGGTTGAATGTTGTGTCTGTGTGTGAATGTGTGCGTGTGTAGTGAAGACCATATAATAATAATAAAACAAGAGTCGATATCGTGCAAAAGGTCAATCAGCATTATATTGGCAATAACTTTAACAGGTTTTTCGCTCCGATAATGAAGTTTTGCAGCGGGAGAAAAATATGAAAAGTAAAGTGAAAAATCTGCTCGGAGGAAGATGAAGCGAGAGGTGAGGAAAAGTGCAATTGCAGCAGTATGGACCTGGCTAAACGCAAGTGCAACTGCAACTTTGCTGCAGAGGGTACGTCCAACGACGTAGGAATGCAGAAAACGGTCCAATAAAGGAGAAATCGTGAATGCACAATTTTTTTTGTGCTTCTTTCAAAGGCATAGCGATCATAATGTTTTTTCAGCAATATGCACATTATTTACTAACGATTCACTTGCGGCAATGAGGGCGTTGCAAGCGAGTTATGAGAATGATGCAAAATTTGAACGGTGCACTGCGGTATCGTGCGGTGGGATCGGATTTCGATGGTCCATGGACGAGAGACGCACAACACCCAGTTTTCCCTCCAGGGCACTGGCAATGGGGCCGAGATCGAGAGCTGGCGTTTGTGGGGCGTGAATCTCAGGGAAATAATCCGAACCGTGAGATGATGGAAACGTTGGCAATATGGAATGGTGCCGCCAACAAGGTTCAAATGGGTTAATAGATGGAGATGGAAGGTGTTAGCTTGTAATATATCTCGGTTTGGTCATGAAAAACTAGGGCTTTGATGGAACGGAGTTGGCTTTTGTTCGCTAAACGATGTACATGCAGAAAAGACTATTCGAATACTATGCGGACAATTCTTAATGGGTTTTAGGGCTTTTTTTACTAAGGGCCTGTTCATAAACCACGTAGACTCATTTTTGTACATCTAACCCCCCCCACCCCCCTTCGTAGACTTTCCTCCGTATATTTTTTTAAATTTTTGTATGGAGCGTAGACTTTTGCCAAACCGACCACCCCCTCCCCAAAAAAGTCTACGTGGTTTATGAATAGCCCCTAACGGTAAGAGCACAATAATGGCAGAAACGTCAGCGGAAAAGACCGATCTAAGTAAGCCTGCTTGTTGGATAACAGAAACCTATTAGAATCAAGTCAATTCCGATTGGAAATATGGACGCCTCTTTGCGACAACTGTCGCAGTGAGTTGAGGCTTTAAGATGTTCAAAATAAAGTTGATTGCGGCCCAGTTTTAATCAAAACATTTAGATGTTTTGGCAAAATGTTTACAGCAAATAAAATCTCGAGTACTTTTTCAAAAGGACGTAAGTAATAATATGTAAACAAACGCGTTGTTCATGGCATGTTATTAAAAAATCATGTATATATGCCCACATTTGATGAATTTTGTGATGGATTATTTCTGAAAGTTTTTACTTACTTTTTACATAACGGTGTAACATCACTTTTGCACTTTTTGGGAATAATGTACATACGCCACTTGTGGTGAAAAGTAACTTGCGAATTATTGTTATATCATTTGAGTGCCTCTTAACGACGCGTTAGTAAAAGGCTTTATATCTCAAGGTTAAAAATTTAGATTTTGTTTAGTAAAAATTGATATTTTTCGCAAAGATATTTTTACACCGTTTTGCTGCAAAAAAAACTAATATGTCATTTTGATAATTTCGACGTATCTTTGTGAAATATGACAACTTGACGTATCATTTTGACGCAAGTAACATGCCATCTACCATACTGACTTATCAAAATGACGTATAATCTTTTTCTATTGCAGACCGTTGCAAGAAACATTTTTCTAAATGAAACTTGAATTTTCACTCCTGTTATAATTTTTAAGCACAGTGATGTAATATCTTTGGCCAATGTGTCATTCAGTGGAGTTTAATTGGGATAAACATGTCCGGTTTTCAAATAGGAATAAAAATAAAATCAAAAAAGTTCAATGCTGATTTTCTCATTTTCGCCCAAATGTTACTTACGTCTATTTGAAAAAGTACTCGAGAAATAACGAGCTAAAATTACTCCTCAAATAGCTTCATCATGGCATCGCAAATCACAAATTTGGATTTTTCGTTAGTTGTTTAATCATGAATCTCTAATACAAAAGTCCAGTCAATCTTCAAATTCCTTTTTATTATTTTAGAGGAATAAAAATCATTAGTATGTTTGGAAATGTTCTGAAAACACTGAATAAAGTTCCCGTGTCAGCTACTGTTACTGATTTGTAAAAGATAGCCAAGTTTATAAAAACAATAGCCAGTCAAAGGGTTATCCTCCCCTTGCGTACCCAGCCCGTGGGTAGTATAGCAAAAGAATGTGTGCTTGGTTCAAATACTACTTCATATGCCCTTCGCTCAATTTTTAATTACTTTTATTCAATTTTTCACAGCCTTTCGTACACTAAGGGATCTATCAACAGTTTCTCTTCATGTGTTTCGTTCTAGCAACATTACTGTTCACTCCTAGAACTTCTCCATGAAGATAATATGAGAAAATATTTCCTTCTACACCCAAAAGTTAAAGAGCTGGCAAAAAAAAGCAATTGCAGTTTTTGCAATCATATCTTGAAAAATCCTCTAGATTTATGATGAAGTTTTTTCAGAAGCAGATAATTTACCATCTCCATGCAAAGCGCTAGGAGCGGACAGTAATTTTATTGCTAGAACAAATAGACATTAAGAGAAAGTGTATTAATAGGTCCGTAAGGGAACGGCAGGCTTTTGAAATTGAATAGCTGTAAGTTTGAAATGTTGTAAGTTTAAAATGTTATGTGCCTGATCGTATACTACCGTTCAAATGCCCTCCGCTCGTTTTCAAACTTACATCTATTCAATTTCAAAAGCGTTGGTGGGACTGCCTCCTAAGCTAAAGTTGATGCGATACAGCGTTTCTTATTCAACCGCTGCATGCCACGACAGACGCCGTTTGAGCCGCACCTTCTTGATGGACAAACGCTCGGCACGCACCTTCTCAATCTAGCTGAAGTCAGAAGAACAACAGTGCCCAAGCTGCACTGCCAGCTAAGAACACAACCCTTAATTGGCGGTCTTTGTCATCTCTTGACCCGTTGAAGCATGAGGTAAAATCTTTATCCACATTAATCCGGACACCTTCAAATCATTGTTACTTTTGAAATATTGCACGTAGGAATGAAAAATTTCACTGTGGTATAGCTGAGAGTCTATGATGAAAAAGACTATGATTGATGTTGACATTTCATGTTTAGTATTCAAGATGGCGACGAAAGAAACAACAAGTGCGGAGCGAATTTTGTACGGACGTACGGCAAATCCTGACTTGTCAATACGAGACCTTGCAAAAACATTGGATTTGCCTAGATCCACTGTTCACGATGGGCTCAAATCATTTTCGGAACGTTTGACGGTGGAGAGGAAACCGAGAAGTGACAAAAACATTGGACGCGCTGTCATTCCTGTCATGGACCGAAAGGTGAAAAGGATATTAACGAAAAACCCAAATATCTCCATTCGAACGGTGGCTCGTAAAATAGGGATGTCGCCTGGTTTTGTCCAAAAATCAAAACAACGTTTGAAAATTAAGTCGTATAAAGTAAAAGCAGTTCAAAATCGCAATGACAAACAGAACTTGGCAGCAAAATCACGGGCTCGACGTTTGTATTGCGAATATTTCACGAAGTTTTCATGCGTTGTTATGGACGATCAGACCAATGTCCTGGAGGATTTCAAGCAGCTTCCAGGGCTGGCTTTTATTCTGCTATAGCCAGAAATGCTACAGCTGAGCATTTCAGAACAAAGAAGGCATCGAAATTTCTCAAAATATACCTTGTGTGGCAAGCAATTTTCATGTGTGGCAAAAATAGTACATCTTTCGTCACTACAGGCACAATCAACAAGGATATCTATCAGAAAGAGTGACTGCAAAAGCAATTGCTACCCTGCATCAAAAGTCGCAAAGAAAAACCTTTATTCTGGCCCGATTTGGCATCATGCCACTTTGCAAAAACTGTGATGGAGTGGTACAAAGCAAATCAAGTGAACATTGTACCAAAAATCTCAAACCCGCCAAATTGCCCAGAGCTACGACCAATCGAGAAATATTGAGCTCCGATGAAGCGGAAGCTTTTTGTAAAGAAGCAAGGAATCAAAGACATCAAACACTTACAGAAAATTTGGACAAAGACGGCTTCTACGATTTCTGAAGAGTCTGTACAAACCCTAATGGAGGGAGTTAAGCGCAAAGTTCGAAAATTGTATGCAAATACCAAATACCTATGTTTTGTCTTCACGAATTGTTAAAACACACCCCATGAATCTGAAATAAGGAGTGTATCGAATATAAGCTATCCACATACGTTTGCGTTGTACGCATGTATTTGTGATGGTTTTTTATGCTCTGAACACTGCATGCTGTGCGTTTGACTGTCAGCTTTCTTTTGTTTACTTGTTTGTGCGGTTCAAATTCTACGTTTTCAAAATGTCGCGTATTGAAAAGGAAGTGAAAATTAAGGTTCTGGACACATGGCTAAGTTAGAAGGGTATTACTATGCGAAAATTGGCGAAGCGTTTTGGAATTCATCATGCGAGTGTTAAAACCATTATTAATAAGTTTGGGGAACACTATTCTTTGGATGAGCTACCAGGAAGAGGCAGAAAACCCGGTTCTTCCAACCCGAAACTGCAGCAGAAAGTGGTATCTCTAATCATGAAGAACAAATCAATAACTAGAAATTAGAAGAAGAATTAGTATCTTCCATTTAATTCCAACTACCTTTGCTTATCTTCGACAGATACGCGTATTTCGTCTACAATGTGCAGACTTCTTCAGTGTCTCGTACTAATAACTCGACTGAAGTTAGTACGAGACACTGAAGAAGTCTGCACATTGTAGACGAAATACGCGTATCTGTCGAAGATAAGCAAAGGTAGTTGGAATTAAATGGGAGATACTAATTTTTCTTCTAATTTCTAGTTACAGGTATTCCACTAAACAGCTCAAACCCTCTAGGGAACAAATCAATGTCAATACGTATTTTGGCCAAAAAAGCAGGAACGAGTGTCGGAATGATCCAGCGTATCAAGAGGCGAAACCACCTGAAGACCTACAAGAAGCAGAAAATCTCGAAACAAAGTGCAGAACAGAAGAAGCGAGCAGCAACAAGGGCCCGGAAATTGTATTCGCGTCTTTTGCAGCGTCCGGATGCATGCGTTTTGATGGACGATGCGGCCTATGTAAAGGAGGACTCAAAAACCCTTCCAGGTCCACAATACTTTACTGCCGTCGTTGGGGAGGATGTGAGCGATGCGGACAGGTCGATTCAAGTGGAGAAATTCGGTCTAAAGGTACTGGTATAGCAAGCAATATGTTCCTGTGGTTTGAAGTCAACCATTTTTTACACTACCGGAACTACAAATGCGGAAATCTATCGATCTGAGTGTCTCCAGAAGAGATTGTTGCCTTTATATAAGAAGCATAGTACACCTCCACTGTTTTGGCCGGATTTAGCGTCGGCTCACAATGCCAAAACTCCTCTCAGTTGGCTTGCGGTAAAGGGTAAAGATTTCGTTGAGAAAAATATCAATTCACCAAATTGCCTTCGACCCATCGAACGTTACTGAGCAATCGTGAAGAGGGTCTTCAAGAAGACTGGTAAGGCAGCTGGGAACATGCAGGAGTTCAAAAAAATTTGGGCTCAAGCGTCCAAAAAATGCGATGCAACACTTGTCCGGAACTTGATGAAGAGCATTCGATCCAAAGTTCAAAAATTCGTGAAGGAATAACTTAAATTTCATCCGGTCTTCATTATGTTCAAGTTTAACCTCGTACAATAAAGGATCATTTTTTTGTATGAATAAAATATCGGTTTTCAACATAATTTGAAAGAAAGTTTGTGGATAGCTTATTTTCGATACACTCCTTAAACAACTACGACGGAAATATAATGCGAAATTTATGTTTTATTCATGGTTTGAGGTGTCCGGATTATTGCGGATACAGCTTAAAAGCTTGTAGTATCACCATAAATTGATTTTACACAATGAACAGACATACGTTCATCAGTCTGCGGAGTACTTCACGCGTTGTTGAAGTGCTTCCAGAGATATACGAATTTATGGACGGACCATATGCTTATATTCATTAAGCTAGGTTTGAAGACTAAGATCAACCCTTTATATAAAATAAATTAGATCAAACTGTACTTTTTCGTTGTTTTTTCACCTATCAATTCTTTGCATTCCCACTAATTGGTGGCCACCCGTTACTTTCGCTAAAAAATATAACCGGCTCCAGCTTTTCTTGCCAGTCTAAAACTATTGCTTACAACAAGTATTTAAACCTGGAATTGTCAACACCTTCGTTGATTGCATTGTCAAATCATAGCCAATCAGGCCAAAGTGCATTATTGCTGTTGAATACTTAATAGAGATTCGCCTTTCTGATTCTCATCCAGCAAAAATTGCAAAATACCTACTTATATAGCAAAGTGTGAAAATTGCACAACCTAAAGAGAGAGAAAAAAAGAAACACAAAAACGAGCATCGAAAGATGGTGGATGCAAGTTGCAAACTCTTTATAAAATAGATTGAATATTGAATGGGCGTGGAAGTGCCATAATGCAACATCATTAAATTGGTGCACTCTCGGCTCTGCCCGGCTGGTAGTTGGAGGTAAAATGAAGTGCACAAAGCAAGAGCGGAGAAAACTGCAAGGCTCGTTAATAATATTGTTGTTAATAAATATCTTCGGAACCGTACCGAGCGGTTGGGAACCATGTGGTCTTTCTCGCGCCCACGGGGTCAAGATTTCCGCAAATGGACGATTTCGCAATCAGTGGCGTTGAGCCCGTTAATGTTCTCAATTTGTTCGAAGAAAATGGAACTTCGAAGGTAGATCATAAATTTTAAGACCCAACTATGGAACGGCTTCGCAGGTATGGTCAATTCAGTCACTAATTTAATTCAACTTACAGTTTAAATGCATGAGATTCAACAAATTGCCACAAATTTCTGCCATGGTTTGAGCTTTTGTTTAATGTCATAAAGTATGTTTGACTGAATTTATGGCCGAATTTTGTTAATATCGGTGTGCCCGCGATGCCAACTCTAACGTTTGTTGATATCCGAAATTTATTGGTCCTTCATAAATGTTTACTCGCTGGTACAACTCCAGTGGAAATAAATTAGACATAAATCTAAAGATTTTATCCGAGCAAGAATAAACAAAATGACCAAAAAGTTGAACTTGACTTTGAAAAGATCTTTCTCGCGCTCTAGTCACGCGTCGATGCACTTCTTTGGTAATGTGAAAGTAATTATAATGCATGGGGCGTAAATTTTACGACTTCATTAAAATTAATAACCATCTGCTTTCGCGATTACGTGTGTTTGCCTCTGTGTTCAATAATATATATAGAGCTCAGGCACTATCTAATCCTAATTGATGGAGCTTTCATGGCACCTCCAGTTTGGAATCGCACAAGCTTCAATCCCCCAAAGATCTCAAGTCGTCAAGATAAAATATTCATTTGAGTCATGTTAATCCGGCGATAAACAATTCATTCGCTCATTTTTTGATAGCCATTATCGCGTGTTTCTCACTTGTGTGTGAAATCAGCACATAAATGGTCTAAGATTGACGCCAAGAAAGAGGCGCGCCTTATGTATAAGGAGAAATCAAGTCCGTGACCGTTTTGGCCCCGTCGGTTCTTGGGCTGGACTTCCGAGATAATCTTTATTGTATTTCAGAAGCTCGTATTAATTGGATGCGTGTCCGTTTGCTAAAATAAATACAATAAAAAAGATGCATAACAAAGCTCCATAAAAGTTATACGGACGACCCTTGGATCGGGCCCTCTTATCGGCCCCAGCAGGTTTATGTTTGACGAAAAGGTCGTATATTTTTTTTTTCGCCGTGTTTTGCCGTTTCCCGGCCCAGAAAAATGAATTATTGTACGACTTTCATTATATTCATCACCATCAACCGGAGTCTATTTTCTTCGTCTTCAGAGATGTAAAGTCGTAATACAAAGCGACGAAAAACTTCCTACCATATCCGTATAGAAACCTGCGAGCGACAACGGCGACGGAGATCAATAAATCATATTACATACCTACCTATTTCCAGAGCCAGGCTATCCGGGGGGTGGAAAAAGTGCGATTTTTGTCTTTTTATGACCTTTTTTCCCCATCCAGAGAAGGATGGGTGCACATAGTTATTAAAACAAAAAATGGGTCGTTAAAACGGCTGGTGAATGGAATTAGGAAATGCATGAACCGGTAGAAAAGTTGATGCGCGTCGAGCTTAATCTTCGGGAGCAATCGGATTTTTATTTATTTGTTGTTTTACTATTCAATTATAGGATGGTGTTTCGTTCTTTCAACAACAATATTGTCGATTTGGAACTAAGATACTGTTGATGATATTTAAACATGATGTTTTCCTATAACAAGAAAGGAGCAAAATAAACTTTACTTTGCGTTGCTAATGAATAAATTTTGGATGCGATATAAATATATTTGTTTTACAAGAAGGTTATAAAGCGTGTCCGGAAATAAATCTTGTATTATCACACAAACGTAATAGGTTTAACAGAAATCCAAACAAATCTTTATCTCAACATTTATTTTACTCAAGTATTTTCCTTTGGAGCTATTCATAATACGTGGTTTATGACTTTTCTGAAGGGGTCGGCAGGGGAGGGCTCTGATCAAGTTTACCCTCTACACAAAATGTCAAAAAAATGTATGAAGAAAAGTCTTCGAGGGAGGAGGAGGGGAGGGAGGGGAGCTGAGATCTTTAAAAAATAGTCTACGGGGTTTAGAAACAAGCCCTTCACACTTTTGCAATAATAGATTTAAATTTCAGCCTCATGCCTAAACATTCGGATCTTTGACTGGATCATTGACATCAAGGTTCGGTCAAGCTTCTTTCCTCTGGTTTCGTAAGCTTTTGTCCACTTCTGCTTGAAGTTTTGATCCGATTTGAACTCTCCTCTCATTTTCCAAAGATTAGCCTTCATTATTGCCCAACATTTCTTGATCGGTCGTAGCTCTGGCCAGTTTGGAGGATTAATGTCACGAGGAACTACAATGACATGTCTTGGGACATGAAGATACTTTGGACTAGTAAACCGCCGTTATCGTTCGATACGGTATGCAAGCTGTCAGGCCCTATTACCGGCCTGTACATTAACGACTTACGACTTTGAAGTCCCGCCGCGGGCAGCCATCATACACTTGCTCTAGCTGCGCGTAGAACGCTTCTTTTTCGTCATCGGGTCTCCCTTCTTTTGGGCAGTGTACGTTGATGATGCTGTAGTTGAAGTATCGACTCTTGATCCTCAGCTTGCACATTCTTACATTGATCGGAACCCATCCAATCACGCGTTGACGCATTCTGCCCAGCACTACCCAGGTAACCAATAAGCATTAGCATATGCAGTAAATCAATTCTTAATCTGCACTTCAAATGCTACAAGCATTATATTGGCATTATACCAGCATCTCGAATGTTATCTGTAGAAAAATTGGGTTTGAAATGCTACTGAAATGCTTGTAACCTGTAATAAGCATTTCGAATGCAAAATAGCATTAATGAGGCACGATCATAGCATTGCAGTAAAGCAGCCGTATATTGGGTCAAAAGTGGCATTTATGTTGAATTAAAGGCGACTTAATTGCATAACATGCTGCCGTAAAGACGCTTTAGAACTGCTTATTGGCTACCTGGGTACAAAGCCGGTGCCCAGCTCTGGTAAAAAGTGGCCGCTCGATGCCCACTTTTCCATACCTTCTGTCCTGTTCAACAAACCTCCTGCAGTGCTAAGACTTCAAAGTTACGTGGTTGAATTTCGTCGTAGATTATCCCATCGCAGCCAGGAAAGCAGAGCAAATTGCAGTTCCATGTTTTGAGTTTCCAATCGTAGTCCTTATTTCGTCGCCTAGGTCTTTTCCGATTGTTCCGGTCCGCATTCACTTCTGTATTATTTTTAACATTGATTTTTTTAGGGCCGGCTTGTTGGACCTTCCCCAACCCCTAGGCACGAGGACGATGATCAGCAGCTCCTAACATGGAGAACAGATGCTCAGAAAGACTGCATCCTTTGAAGAGGGCAGTCACCTTTCTTTGTCAGCATATGGCCAGGGTCTCACCGGGGCTGGTTACCCGATCTTTCCTATGGGTACTCATACCCCGACCGGCACCACGGGGTGGAAGGGATAAGAGTTGCTGGGAAAGAGGCAAAGGATCGCAGTAGGATCTATTTTATATCACTGGTACGCATTTTACGAACATTTACCAACCACGAATTGCTGGGAGAACCTCCTATCGTACACATTGCTAAAATCGGTCGACTACGATGGGCTGAGTATGTCGTAAGAATGTCGGACGACAGCCCTATTAAAATGGTACTCGAAAACGAACCGACGGATTCAAGAAGAAGAGGCGTGCAACGAGCAAGGTGGATCGATCAAGTAGAAAGTGACCTGCCGACACTCCGTAGACAGCGAGGCTGACGAGGTATTAGGTTGCCTGAAAAGTCCCTTCAATATTAAACACGAAAACATTTTTTTTGCCAAATTCGGTTTTATTTCTCAACATACTCTCCTTTTAGGTCGATACAGCGAGTCCAGCGATTTTCTGATATTTTATTTCATCCGAATAGTACTCCTTCGGAAGTCCTTCAAAACATTGGTTTCAGCTATGAGCTCATCATTTGAGCAAAATCGCTTACCGGTGGGCCATCTCTTCAGGTTTGGGAACAAATAGAAGTCCTAGAGGGTTTGAGCTGTTTAGTGGAATACCTGTAACTAGAAATTAGAAGAAAAATTAGTATCTTCCATTTAATTCCAACTACCTTTGCTTATCTTCGACAGATACGCGTATTTCGTCTACAATGTGCAGACTTCTTCAGTGTCTCGTACTAATAACTCGACTTAAAGAAAACTTTCGCCACCTGCCGTATATATACTATTTTCTAAATACAAAGCGTTTACCTATCATTATGTTGTTTATACCTATCTTATTATTATTTTGTTTATATCTATCCTGAGTCAAAAACAAGTGTACTTAATATCTACCTCACTTTTTTCCATCTATAATTAACCTACTTATTGTGTAGCAGCGGGTGCTCCGCTTCGTCGGGTTTGATGTCGTTTGGGTATTAAGTTGAAGAGCCATGTGTAACCGTTGCCTTGGTCTTTGTGTAGTAGATTTGTGTTCTGTTGTTTGTTTATTTCTAAGCTTTCTGCGACGTCTAATTTCAGGGTGTTGATGTAGTCCGTAATATTGTGATGTCATTCGTCGTTATGTCGTGATTTTCCGTGAAGATGTGTTCTGCGACTGTTGATTTGAAGTTATGTGAAATTCCTTTCTCGTTCTGTTAAACAGCCTTAGTCACCTCCGCTAGATGCTCCTTGAACCTTGTTGCCAAGGTTCTCTTTGTTTGACTCTACATATATTTTGCTGCAGTGTTTACACTTGATTCTGTATACCCCTGCTCTGCCTAAGGTGTCTACTGAATCTTTGGTGGAGCCTAACATCGATGCTAATTGGTTGTGCCTACTAGAAAAAACTAAGTCTAAACCAAATTCCCTAAGTCGTGGTTTTAGCTTTTGTGTAATGTCTTTATCGAAGGGGACGGATACACGTTTCAGGGGTTCAGGTGAGTCTCAGAGGGTTGTTTGTGATTTCCTATGAAGATGTCTTTCCTTTTTGTTGATGATCGCTTGAATTGTCCTCTTTTCGTACCCATTGAGTCTGGCAGTTTCGAATATATATGCTAATTCTTTGGCTTTTCCAGTTTTATTGAGAGGAAGGGTCAACATCCGGTGGATCATGTGGTGGAAAGTGGCCATTTTGTGCTGAAAAGAGTGGTTTGAAGTGTATGGGATGACTCTTTGGGTGTTTGTGGGTTTTCTGAAGATTTCAAACTCTAAAGGAGATGGCGACAATAATTCTCTCTTTACTAGAAGGTCGAGGAATGCAAGTTTTCCATCCTTTTCTATTTCATGGGTGAACTTAATGTCTTTGTGGAGATTGTTGATTTCTTGAAGAATTAGGGAGAGATCGTCTTTTTTCACTACGGCGAATATGTCGTCGACGTATCTCCACCAACGAGTTGGGAGTAATTCTTTCGCTTTTAGGATTGTCTCCAAATTCGCCATAAAGAGTTCACAGAGGAATGGGGATAGAGGATTTCCCATAGAGGCTCCTTTTAATTGTTTATAGAATGATCCTCTGAAAGTGAAGTAGTTCTCTTCCATGCAAAGTCGAGTCAGCTTAAGGTACATCCGCACCTTTTGCTTCCATGTTGTGTCATCTCCTTGTTTCAAAAGCCAATCTTCTAGAAGGTTAATTGTGTCCTTGATCGGTACGCTAGGGAAAAGGGCTGTGATGTCGAAAGATACCATTACTTCATTGTCATTTATATGACCTGATTACTGTAGCTGTTGTACAAATTCCTGGGAGTTGCGAACTGAGCTTGTTGGGAATTGCTCGGAGATACCTTGTATCAGTCTTTGTAACAGTTTAATTTACTTAGTTTAAAGCCCCGCACTACTCTAGCTAATTGGAAAATCGTTCAACGCTCATCTCATCTCTATTAGTTCCTTGTTCCAACTGGACCGTCGATGATTGCTTGATTCACGCATTCCCGGTTTTGTGGGCTCACATGTCCTCACTTACAAGTCATTCGCGTTTAGAGCTGATCAACTGTTTACACGTATACTAGCAAAAAGTTCCTTTTCTTAGCGTTTCAAGCTTGCTTTCGCAGCTCTCTCAACTTAGTGTTCTAAATGAGCTTTTCATGCCAAGCCAAGAGCTTTTGATGCCAGCTACCATGCATTAGTATGATTGTGTGGCAAGTACAATCATACCGTATGCCCAGGGAGTCGAGAAATTTTCCTTAACTAAAAATGTCTAGTCCAGACCGGGAATAAAACCCAGTCACCTCCAGCAGGTATTGCTTTGTAGCTGCGTATTACTGACTGAGCTAAGGGAGGGCCCAAAAACTAGCAAAATGTCTCCTGTCTATATACATCGTCTTTTACCTCCATTCCATTGTCCTTCGACGTGCTGCAGGATGCCGCACTCTGGTCACTTCCTAAGAACTGTTTCAAAATTTAAAATTTCATAGTTTCCTGAGTTCCATAACCAAAAGATCTGGAACCAGAACTACCCTCGTAGACATTTCAGAGGCAATACATTGGCGGATTAATGCGGTAAATAAAATTTAGAACTTACACAGAAAGTAAACACAACCGTTTCGCAATAGCTGATAGCTAGTTCTTTTATGGCGACCTATTGCTTGCCTTGAGGTCTCAGCGCTTGTGTAATGGTTTAATAATTTCCAACAGTTTGTTTCAAAAGCGGAATGCGGCCAAAAAAGCTGAAACTTCAAAGTTAAATATTATCGTGTCGAACAAATTTGAATCTTTGAACCTATAAGAAGCAGAAGCAGCCTAAATGAAGTCCGAAACAAAAAGCATCTTCAGGTCCTCAATACGAAAGTTGTATGATATGTTGCTTACTGTAAATTCGAACTGTATTATCATGGATGACGAAACCTACATAAAATTCGACTACAAATCATTGCCGAGGCCGCAATTTTTTACGGTATGTGTACAGTGAAATATAAAACAAAAAGTGCTATCAGAAACGACTTCTAGCCATGATTCGACGCCACAAAGATCTGGTTGTCTTCTAGCCAGATGTTGCGTTTTGCCATTACGCAAAATCAATGGTTGAATAGTATACCAAAGAGAATGTTTCATTCATTCCAACGGACCCTCCTAATTGCCCGCCAATTCGACCAATTGAATAATTTTGATGGCTTAGGATCTTAGTAATCTTAGGAAATAGGATGTTACTAATTTTAGGAAATATGTCTCGGCAGCAGATGCCATTCAACAGTTCGAAAAAGATTGGAAGAAAGTGTCAAAACTTGTCACTTAGAAGTCTGTGCAAAATCTTAAAAAGAAAGCTATAGCATACAATAGCTAGATTGCTTTTATTGAGAACACTAACATGATATGGAGCTACTGTTAACATTAGAACAGTATTCATTCGGACTTCCTATATATCAAAAATATCATTAATCCAGCGATAATCGGAGAATTCATGTTGGCATCATGATGATTGATTTATTGAGACATTAATAATCAATTTATAGTTATAACGTTTGCATTAAAGCAAATGGATTTTTTCGGATGGTGATAAAAAAGCTAAGACAGATAATTGCTTTTGATAAATTTCCCATGGAAGGTAATTATCTAAGCTTACTTGCAAATAATTCTACGCCCTTGCGAGCGACCTTCCGGCAGTTAGCCGTAACACTCACCATAGCGGACGAAAACAGGTGTGTAGGCAAGTTTTGAGTTATTTCTTCGTTTTATTCATCAATTCCTCCTCAGTTTTTTCGACAAAATTGATGGAGTAGATCTTACGCTTCAGGTTAGTCTCGAAATTCTCGATGGGACGCAGCAGGATGATCTTGGGCGGGTTCACATTGATATTCAGCCACTCCATCTCCTCTAACGATCGCTTCGAGTAGTGGGCCGACGACAGACCCGGCCAGAACACTGCGTCTTCGCCCTTATGGTATTTCTTGATGAACGACGCAAATTCCGGCAGGCATTTCATACTATAAATTTCCCTGTTCACAGCCAGCCCGGAGTGAAAGAAGAGTGGCTTTGACATCCCCTTCTCGCTGATTGTCAGCCACAGCAGCACCTTCTTGGGGAACTTGGTGTATTTCACCACGGAGCTCACTTCCTTCGTGAAGGAAATCAAATACGAAGTGCCCTGCCAGTCGTTTTCATCCAGGATGAGATAGGTCTCGTCGTCCATCACCACCGCCACATCGCGATTTTCCGGGAAAATCGAGTTGACCATTTTATTCAACCACTGTCGCTGCGTCATTTCCTGTAGCTCCGAAACCAGTGGACGCGACTTCCGCTTCCTGACATCCCTAGCAGCTTGTTGCAAATAAGTTGAAGTTACTGCAATGTAACTCAATTAGGTCACAATCAAGTTGCTGCAACTAATTATGACTGTTTGGTGTTGCATGGGATGAATGTTTTTGTTCGGCAGGTACTTTTTCACTGTTTGGCTGGTTGAACGAACCTCCCGGCCAAGCGCACGCAGCGATGTAGCCACTTTTCCACCGGTCTTCCTCTTCAGCGTCCTTTGGAGCTTCTTGACGCTCAGAGTCGTCGGCCGTGTGGAACCGGGCTTTCTGTTGATGCTCTGATTGTTGTCTAATAGTGCCAAGATGTTGTAGATGCCGGAACGGGCGTATCCGGCGTCCACAAAAAACCGCACGATGTCCGTTTTCGACGCGGCGGGGTGCCGTCCTTTAAACACGCACTTTTCTGAACGAAGTTGTTTCACTGTTTTTGCCATCACGGTTAGAGTTTGACTGATAGAGCTGTCAATTTTCGTCTGCTGACTCATGGGTTACTATGATTGATACTGCATGGGTAGTTTTGTCAGTGCGCGTGAAGGTAAACGCATTAAAAATCGCTAGTTTTTGTCCGTCTTTTTTAATGCAAACGTTATACTTGAGTGATGTGTTCGATTTACTTAACTTTCTAGCCAACATGGTTTCATTGCCTAGGCTGTACAAATTATCTTAAGATCTTCAAATTACCTAGGCTGTACAAATTATCTTAAGCAAAGCAAACGCCTTATTAAGCATGTCTAAGCAAAGCTAATTCTTAGTTGAATGTCGTTTCTAGCTCGATTATTTCATCAACATTCGCATTTCAATTGCCATTGTGTTACGTTAGTCATCTTGTTTACGTCCGTTTTTAAAGTAAAATATTAGTGTGTAAATCGATTTTTCGTTGTTTTTAAAGTGTTGCTATCGTCTCGCTAGACAATATTTTGCTCAACTCTTTTTGAAAACTGTTGATCTGTGCAACCGTTTAATAAGATCAACCTCCAAAAATCTACCGAATCTGTTCCATCCATATCATTTTGCTGTGGAGCTTCACCTCAAACCAGTATGGAGAAACAACAATGCGGAGAGTGCCAGCTAGAAATCAACGACCTTGAACCATTGTGTTGTGGTTTTGCGAAGTGTATTTCCACATTAACCAGCAGTGCTGTGGTCTGAACATTCGGAATATGAAGGAACCGTTATCGTCTGGGAAAATAATGTTCATCTGTCATTGCTGCCGTGAAGAACTGAAAGGCCGTTCTATTCGTCGCTACATCGCTGAGCAACACCATCAAACAAAAACGCCTGCGCTCGCATTTCTGCCTGTACAGGTTCAGCAGCTGCATGGATGTTGTGGCCGAGCTAAGCAGAAAAGTTGACAGTTTTTCAATCACGCCACAACGCTGCCGTCCAACATCTTTAAGTGCTACTCCAATTTGGCCAAGACTGAATGCGAAACGCCGTCGGGAGGATCGACCCGATTTCAACGCGGCAGTCACGAAAGGGACAAAGACAATTGATTTGAGTGATCTCTCCGTTCCCTCCATCTCGGCTGCTGCCCCACCGGTGAAGTTTTGGTTATATCTCTCCCGATTGAACCCACTCATAACTGATGATGACGTGCAAAGTGTTGTTTCGCGATGTCTGAGCACAACAGACCCTATCGACGTAGTGCGGTTGGTTCCCAAAGGAAAATATACATCCAACCTGACATTCGTGTCATTTTAAGGTTGGTCTTGATCCGGATTTGAAAGACTGTGCTCTAGACCCTGCTTCATGGCCCTCTGGATTGCAATTCCTTGAATTCGTTGACTTGGCAAAAAACTAATAAATTACGTCAACCCAACTGATTCCACTTTCGACAACAACTCATCTATCGACGACAAACTCTCCGAACCGGGACACCTCAAAACAGGCACCAAGGAAGCCCCTGAACCGCCCAGCCCAGTCGTGCTTTCTGCTGACATCTGCCATCTTCACCGTCCCGGACCTGTGGCTGGTGACGGTAGAGGGGCTTCCGGCCTGCACCCTCAGGCAAGTATGATTTCGATTTGGATGTTTCGGTACCTGAATCCGCTTTGATTTCCAGCTCTCCGGATCGTACTTCGAATGAATTGCGGATATACTATCAGAACGTTCGTGGGTTGAGGACCAAAATCGACGCGTTCTTTCTGGCAGTCTCGGAGGAAGAATATGATATGATTGTATTAACGAAAACGTGGCTGGATGATAGGATCAATTCGTCGCAACTTTTCGGATCATTATACAATGTCTACAGAACTAATCGATCCCCGCTGAATAGTCAAAAACACGCGGCGGAGGGGTCCTGATTGCTGTTTCAACTAGGCTAACCAGCTATCTCAGCGAGTCGCCCATTTCAAGCCGATTGGAGCAGATTTGGATTGTACTGGAGCATCTACGAGACACACTTAGCGTGGGCGTAGTCTACATTCCTCCCGATCGAAAAAAACGATTGCACAATCATCCGTGATTATGTGGATTCGCTAGGCTCAATATCAGCTCAACTGAGCTCTCACTCTCCTGCGCTCTTATTCGGCGACTACAACCAAGCTGGGTTACAGTGGCGCTTGGCGGGCAACGACATTCCAATGATCGATCCCTTGTTATCGCATATGCCGGCGGCTTGTTCTAGCCTTTTGGATGGATTTAATTTTCATGGATTCACTCAAGTTAACACTATGCTGAACCGGAATGGGCGCTTGCTCGATCTTGTTCTAGCCAATAATCGTGCATTACCGGGCACACTCCTTACTCTGCCAGTAGAACCACTAATCGATTTAGATGCCGACCACCCTGCTCTCGTCGTGAATTTCAACCTACCCGCCCCGTTGTTGCATTCGCCGCCATCTGAGTCCTACTCTCTTGACTTTCGGCGGACCGATTACGCTGCATTGAATAATGAGCTTGCTGGAATTGATTGGCATTTTATTGAATCGACAAGTAATGTGAACGACGCAGTTGATTTTTTCAGTTCTGCGCTGGAAAATGCAATTTTTCGCATTGTTCCAGTACGTCGCCCTCCGCAAAAACCATCATGGTCAAATCCACGCCTACGCGTACTGAAGCGACAACGCTCTGCCGCCCTACGTAAGTACTGCTCTTCCCGCTCACCCTACTACAAACGACAGTTTAATTTCGCAAGTCATCGTTACCGCAAATATAACCGATTCCTTTACAATCGACATGTAAGACGCACAGAAGCAAACCTGCGAGAGAACCCAAAAATTTTTGACCGTTTGTTAACTCCGAGCGAAAGGAATCTGGGCTGCCTTGTCTCATGTTTCTCGGAAACAACACAGCCAATACTGAAGGTGAAAAATGCAACCTGAGACGTTGCCATGCGACGTTTTAGGCAAGTGTTCAGTGATTTCTCCGCCTTGCCGACACAAGTGATAGATGCTACCGTTGGGTTGCCACACGACGTGGACAATGTCCTTTTTCCACGCATTACTGATGACATAGTGATGACTGCAATACGCAAACTGAAGCTCTCGTTTGCCACTGGCCCTGATGGCATCCCATCGTCAGTTTTAAAACGATGTGCAGTCAGTCTTTCCCTTCCCCTTACAAGGATCTTCCAGCTTTCGGCGCAGCAAAGTGAGTTTCCCTTACGCTGGAAACACTCGTATATATTTCCGATCCACAAAAAAGGAGATAAACGGGACATTGTCAATTACCGTGGTATCACCTCACTGTGCGCATGTTCAAAGGTATTTGAAATTATTATAAATGGTTCCTTGTTTGAGTGCTGTAAAAACTACATAGAATCTGATCAACACGGCTGTTATCCGAAACGATCGGTTGCCACGAACCTCGTTCAGTTTACTTCTAACTGCCTGGATTGCATTGGCTTTAGATGGCAGGTTGATGCTGCGTATATGGATCTGATAGCTGCGTTTGATACGGTGGATCATGAAATTCTGCTTGATACGCTGAATATACTCGGCATATCATCTGCCGCTGTGGATTGGTTCATGTCTTACTTGGTGAATCACTCAGTACGGGTTAAGATTGGCACGTCGGCGTCGGCAGCTTTCACAAATAATTCGGGAGTTCCGCAAGGCAGCAACCTTGGTCCACTGCTCTTCTCGATCTTCATAAACGATGCCATCTTGCTATCCCCACCAGGGTCCCGCCTCTTCTACGCAGATGATTCAAAAATTTACAAAACTATAAAAAGTCTATCAGACTGTTCCGACTTGCAGCATATGTTGTGTATTTTCGCCGATTGGTGCTCAAGGAATCTGATGGGCTTAAGCATCGAAAAATGCAACATAATATCATATCACCGGAAAAACGCACCAATCATTTTCGACTATGTCCTCTCCGGGCAGTCGCCCACTCGCGTTCAACACATCAAGGATCTCGGTGTTATTTTGGATAATGGAATGACATTCAGATTTCACTACAACGACATTGTGTCCAGAGCCAATCGTCAACTGGGCTTTATTTTTAAAATTGCTGACGAGTTTCGTGACCCGCTCTGCTTCAGGTCACTTTATTGCTCACTTGTACGTTCCATACTGGAATCATGTGCTATTGTATGGTGCCCTTTCCAGGCCATATGGATCGCCAGAATCGAAGCAGTTCAACGAAAGTTCGTAAGATACGCTCTTCGCTTTCTCAGTTGGCGTGATCCTACGAACCTGCCTCCGTATGAAGAGCGTTGCCGTCTGCTTAATATCGAGCCACTTGAGGTGAGACGAAAGGCCGCTCAGGCTTTGTTTGCTGGGAAGCTGCTCAGGGGTGAAATTGACTGTCCGGCACTGTTGTTACAGTTAAATTTGTACGCTCCCGAGAGACCTCTTCGTCAACGTGTATTTTTGCATCTTGAGCCACAGAACAACAACTATGCACTCCATGAACCAATTCGAGAAATCAGCCAGCGTTTCAACGAGCGTTTCAATATGTTCGACTTCAACATATCTGCTGACGTGTTTCGTCATCGGCTACTTGACTCTTTCCGTACTTCTGGCCGTAACCAAGTAATTTAAGTTTTTTATTCATTTAGACATATGTTGTCAGTTGAATTATTGTGATAAATAAATAAATAAATAAATCAGTTATGATTAAAATTATAATCGATCGCTGCATAATAGGCTGAGTTAAGAGACATGTACCCTATCTTAAAAATAATTGAATTTCCATCACTTGGGTAGCATTTGTACTAAAAACTGAGTGCGTCCATACTTTCTGGGGCAGTCTTTGTGGTATATTTACTTTGAGTTGATAAGTTATACGAGTATCTGGCGGGTGTGGATAAAAGTTTACCATAATTAGCGTCTAGTTTGGACACAAACAAACATGATCCTTCTAGCTGCGTAGCTAACTTGAGCTTCCAATAATATCAACAACAAACACAAAGAGCAATGATCCACTTCATCAAGATGCGTTAGACAAGTGAACGATACGCACACCGCGCGGCGGCCGAAGGTTCCATCAGCCCAGGATGCTCACCTCCCGAAGCAGATATTATATTTCCCTTCCTTCCAACAACGGTCTCGTTAATGGTTAATTTCTATAAAAGGGGGAGGGCACGCCGATACTCACACTCGATATCGACTTGCTTCTCCCGGAC
Source organism: Aedes japonicus (assembly GCA_034211315.2). Taxonomy (NCBI): domain Eukaryota; kingdom Metazoa; phylum Arthropoda; class Insecta; order Diptera; family Culicidae; genus Aedes; species Aedes japonicus. The sequence goes on from JASCZW010007680.1 coordinate 41,622, forward strand.
AATGACGACGACGACGACGAGGACGAGGACGACTAGGACGATGATGATGCCCATATTCCATCCGCAGGGATGCGGTCGATTGTCTTGTGAAAACATATTTATGCGCCTTGAGAACCGCGGAGAAGAAGAAGAGCCTCGACAAACGACGGCGAACAGGGAAAACCTTGCAAAGAGAGCTGTGAGCTTCTTATTTTATCTGGATCGATTAAAACGCATCGGCAGCGTGGCAGAAGGCAGCAACATCAGGAGCATCAGGCGAGCACCAGCACAGGTTCGTGTCTTCTCGCCACGCCTGAATCTCATTGGGTCGCCTTTTGGGGGTTTGGGGTTTGGGGTAGAAAGACAGGGAGGAGGCTCCATTCCCGATATTGACCATATTGAGGAACAAATTATTTGTGAAAGATCGATTTGTTATCGATTGCTTGTTATGGGGTTTGGAGTTCCGTCCGTCCGACCGTCCATCCATCCGTGTGCGTTGCTTCAGGGGGTTACCTGGCTTGTTTTGTTTTGTTAAGTTTTTTTTGTTGTTGCTGCATGTGCTCACTTATTTTGCAGCCGCCTGCATTTTGTGTTTCAATAAAAATGTTGAACGCTTGTAAATATCTTCTTCTTTATTGCTGATGATGACAAGTGATAGGTGAAAATATTTCATGTTAAAGACGAGTTGTAATAATATTCGGTTCTGGTCATGTAGCAAATCATATTTGCAACATCCTACACGATCCAAGGGAAGTATTAAAAAGTCAAACACTCCCACGAGGATATAGTTTCCCTGTTCCGTTGGGTTTGCACCATCATTTAATCCAAATCCCATTAGTGTCAGTTTGAAACCGATGTCGGTAACTTCCATGCAACGGTCCAGACTGAGGGTGGCTCACTGAAAACAACCAGAAGTCAATTTGGGTGACAATCTGCGGAAATTTGGCCTCCTCGAGTGAGTGCTAAATCGTGGCACCCTCCTGCTGCTTTCAGAAGATGCAACTGTCCCTATTTGTATAAAGCATTTGTAGCTTCTACAAAATTGTAATTCAGAGGGGTGTGCTGATCTGAATTAATCCTATTCCTGTTCTCGCGACAAAAAAATCAACGCAATCTAAAAGGGGTGCATACTGAACGAAGGACATCTTGCTTATGTCTAGTTGGTGATTGATATGATCATAAATCATTTCAATATGTACTTCATTAATTATTGAGTAATGTTCTAATGTCATTTCACTTCCCATTTCGTATCGAAAATCTTGAGAATCTATTTCTTTCCTATTGCATCTGAACTTGGGAGATAAAAACTAATTGCCTCGATTAAATTCATAGGTCATGGTTACATGATTCGCGTATCCTCGTGAAGGGTAAAAATGAGCCGATCGTTCATGTCAAAACTGGCAGCATGGAGGACGTTCAAGGAAGGGTGCTACAGTCAGGTCCACCCACCTCCCCGTTTGCTCTCGGATCTCATTTCCGATAAAGTGTCCCACCATCAAGCGGTGGCACGTGGCGGGATATGGATGGTGTGACTGACGACTAACTGGCTCCTGGAAAACGGCGCAGAATGGAGAAGACACGCGGCAGGCGTACTGTCATGTTGTTTTTATTCTTATTTTTTATAATACCTTCTAGGTGCGTTTTGGAGAAATCAGTGCAACACCCCTGTAAAATACTATTTTGTTAGTGATCTCTACAGGAAATGGAATTAGCGCCGTGCTCCTGTGACTTTACATGCATGTATGGAATTGTGTCTACTTTGCAGTTTAGAAGATCAAATTCTAGTACTTTTATGAGTGTTTGCGTGGTAAAATTTGTGGTGCGTTTGTGGTGATTATTGAAACTCGTCTCGCTTCACAAGACAATAATGGCTGGTCGATGAATTTCGCTCATGAATTTGCTCATTGCAACTTCCATAAATTGAACACTGCACTATCACAATTGAATTGGCTTGAGGTTTTCAATTTTAACACTTTTAACGATGCGGTACAGGGTGCAGAAGAAAAAATGCGAAAATGTTCAAACTTGAGTATTGGGTTAATTCGTGTAGCTAGTGACTAATTTCTGTCGAAAGTGTATTTGTTTTTACTTTCAAAAACTGCATCCTAACATTCTATTTATTTTATTGCAAATTCGTCAAAACGTTCGCGAAAGAAGTGATCACCAGTTTGTTGCTCGCCCAGAAGAAGCCGAAAGTGATTGCCAAAGTGGTAGGGTGCCATTTGGCATCAGTTTACCGCATAAAAAGGTCCCTGCAGGGTGGTCCTAAGCAGCAGAAGCCGGGAAGCGGACGTCCGCGCTTTGCACGCACGTCGAACGTGCTCAAATCGGTCCGTGCAAAAATTACTCGCAACCCGATGCGTTCCATAAGAAAACTAGCAAAGGAAGCCAATATTTCGGAGAAATCCATGCGGAGAATCATCAAAGAAGACCTGCATGCATCTTCCAGAGCCAGAGTGAATCGCCACTTGATTACAGACCGGGTCAACGAACAACGAGTGACTCGTTCCAAGAGTTGCTTTCCTTGTTGAAGAAGGAAAAAATGATAATCCTATTCTCCGACGAAAAGCTTTTCAGCATCACGATGTTCCGGCGAAAAGCTTTTCAGCATCATGATGGCTGGTGTCATGATGTTTGGCTTGGTGGCGTCCAACGGTTTGAAAATGCCACCTGTTTTCATTGATGCTGGAGTTAAAATCAATACCGAAGTGTATATCGGTATTTTAAAGGACCAAGTGCTTCCCTGGGTGAAGGCCAACTTCTCCGAGGACCAAAACGTTGTCCTACAGCAGAATGGAGCGCCGTGTCACACGTCCAATCGAACCCAACAATGGTTGAACGATAAAATGAAGTTTTGGCCGAAGGATTTGTGGCTGCCTGGCAGTCCAGATCTTAATCCGTTGCATTATTCGATTTGGGCAGATGTTGAAGCACGAGCCTGCAAAACATGTGAAAACCCTGAAGTCAACCATAACACGCACATGGCAGTCAATGTCGGAGGAGTACGTCCGAAAGGCATGCTCTGGCTTCCGGCGTCGGCTCGAGGATGTTATTAATAAAAATGGAGGACACATTGAATAAATTTGTTTAAAAGGACTTTATCAAGATAACTGCACACGAAAATGTTGAAATTCTTGCTTGAATTAGTTGAACATGGGATTTGAAAGGAATACAACAAATCTTCGCATTATTTTCGGCCGCACCCTGTAGATAAATTATATAGCAAATTGGGTTGCATTTTCCGACAACATATTCCTTGGAGGTGAAAGTCGCAAAAGCTAGGAATAACACCGAAAATATTGGTGGGTGATTTAGAATACCAAACTCTGAACCTATCAAGCTTTCGTTCCCACGTTTCTGAAGTTATGGAGTATATAAAGCATTATAACTTTGTAAAACATCATTTTCGATATCTCTTCTATCTTTTGAGCGCACTTAAAGAAACAAAAGTTAAAAATCAGAATTTCTTTGATATTTTGAAAAATATATTCTCTTCAGGCCTACTATATTGAAACCGATTGTAGTTAATATAAAAATACACATTTGCTCCCAAGAAATCATACCCGTTCAACTTTTCTGTGATAAGTTATCATCAGTTTTGTTGTTTTGTAACCCATACGTTTAAGCGTTACATTTCAAAAAGGCGCAAGTGAAACCGATAGTAATATATGTCTTTTTTGATTTTGCTTGATAGCAGCACGTTGAGAATATCGTTGTTCATGCCGCAAATCTGCAATAATCAGATTTATTTCAAGTGTTTAAGAACTAGGGGAATTATTAACAGTTCTTGATAGTTTTCTTAAGTATGTCGTAGTATGTCGTAACGTGTCATTGAAACTTGATGATGACAAGATCAAAAATATTATGCAATGTTTATGTAAGAGTTTATTACTTACTAATAACACAATTGAAACTTAGTAATAAAGTATTCAATAATCAAGAGCCTGGTTTTCTCAGGCAACTCTAATGCAAGTGTTCCCGAAAATATCCTATGAAAGGGTGTTTCGATCAAATTTTGGTCGACTTAAACTTGACGCATTTCCTTTCATCGTGCATTAAAAAATTTTGCACACTCCTCATTTTGAAGTTGTCATCATGCCTCTATTTTGATTTTGAGATTAGCACGCATCAAAATTTTGCACGTGCATGGCGAAAATCCAAACTACTCTCACGCTAAGTTAGCGAAATTTTTGAATAAGGCTAAATCAACTGTTACCAACGTATTAAAACGGTGAACGTTTGTCAACAGCCAGGAAAGCTGGATCGGGAAGAAATCGAAAGCCGGGAGGCACAGTGAGGACAAAAAGAGTTGCCCGATGTTTCGAACGGAACCCCAAACTCTCCATCCGAGATGTCGCAAAGAAGCTGGGAGTGGCGCCTTCAATCGTGGATAGAGCTAAAAAACAAGCTGAACTGTCGACTTAGTGGTGACTTCAAATCAAGACGAAAAACAAAACAGGTCGACAAAAGCACGATTGCAAAAGTTATACACGACGATGCTGACGAAATTCGATTGCTTGGTGCAGGACAATGAAACTTACGTTACGGCAGACTTTAAACAGCTTCCTGGACAGAAATTTTATACGGCAACCGGACAGGGAAAGGTGGCAGATATTTTCAAGAACATTAAACTGTCAAAGTTCGCGAAGAAATACCTGGTGTGGCATGCCATCTGTACCTGTGGCTTAAAGAGCAACATTTACATTGCAACCGGAACCGTCAACCAGGAAATTTATCTGAGCGAGTGCCTACAAAAACGTCTACTGCCTTTCCTGAAGCGACACAATTGTTCCGTTCTAGGGGCAACCCCGGCGTAGTGGTAAACATATATACCTTTCACGCCTACTCACGAGTTCGAATCTCACCCCCGGACAAGTTACAAAAATACCCAATAGGTATTTGAGTGACTACGACGGGAGAACAGCTCAGGGCTAAAAATCTCGATAATAAAGAAAAAAATAAGGCAAAAAAATTGTTCCGTTCTATTTTGGCCGGATTTGGCATCTTGCCATTACGGGAAAAAGCCATGGAGTGGTATGCTGCCAAAAACGTTCAGGTGGTGCCCAAGGACAAATACCCTCCCAACTCGCCAGAGCTCCGCCCAATTAAACAATATTGGGCCATCGTCAAGCGAAACCTTAAAAAAACTCAAAAAGTTGTTGTGAGAAACAGAAACAGTTCAAGGCAAATTGGCGTTCTGCGGCGAATAAAGTGGACAAGGTGACTGTACAAAATCTTATGACAGGTGTTAAACGAAAGACCCGGCAATTCGCATTCGGTACAAAGGAAGCTTAGCTGAATATTTCTCCTGTATTGTGAGCATGAACATGATTGACCGCTCACGGATGCAATTCCGTATTGCCAGATCAGCTGTATTTATACAAAGAACCAACAGATGATGTTTAGGACTAACATACATCTTCAATGTGTAAAAACTGGTGATTTATTATAAAGCAAAACCGGCGCCGGCCGTGCCCGAATGCTGGTCAAGTAGGGAATGGGAAGGAACGTGTTGACGTGATTCTCGCTTTGAAGGAAGCTGATAAATCCTCTGCACTTTCGTGAGAAATCACTGGGATGTTGGATAACTAGGGAAAGGTTAGCAGCAAGGTTCGTTTTGGTTATCGAACGATTTGGTTAAGTATGTAGCACTATCCACCAAAAGAAATGGGCCGCTCTAATGTGATTGAAAAGAGACAAGCATAATGAAAAAACAATTATATTGTTTCAAAATATGGTAGAAATAAATTATTTGTTGCTTTGAAAGCCAGCATTTTCGATGTCCTACATGGCCAAGTCCTGCTGGACCCGCAGCTGCTGCCGTCATCACTCGTCCACATCAAACCGACCGTCGCTGACGTTTGACAGCTGCTGTGCAAAAACTGGGAGCATTACTCGAGGTACCTCAAAAGCAACCCTGAAATTACTCGCGATAAAGAGAAGCTGTCTTGCCCCTTGCTATACACTTATTAAAACTTTATTCAACAAGTAAAAAAGAAACGGTGCAAAAATGACAGAATAAAAATTTTCGCGTCTCGCTTTGAGCAACGCACACTACGATCAGTAGCTGAATATTTCTCCTGTATTCTGTATTGACTGAACTTGAAAAAAAAGGTGTTTGACTTTTTAATAAAAACTTTAATCGACTCACACACATTACTGTTTGACCAAATTTTAACCGGGACACCCTTTACTTTGCCACTGTATTGGAAGCCTGTCAAATCAGACTTTAACGTTACAGGTCCATTGTGAGCTTTGATGTACGGAAGAATACGTTTTTTAATACTTCTTGTTTGTCACGAAACAAGTTCATCGGCGAAAACAAATTTGAACTTGCTAAGGACATCACCTCTACAAGCTTTCTAGAACTTTTGTCCGAGAAGAATCTCATTGCATAGCTTCCGAACATGTGTTTTGGTCCCTAATTCTGTTTCGGTGTTTGTTTGCTAGCCCAAAAAGATAGAAGTCCTTCTCACAGACGAATCCTTCTGACAGTACTTTGGTTGGCATCAAATTCATAATACACTCAGTAGCAAAGAAAAAGCCGAGCAAAATTTTGCTTCCAAAATACGCGTTGTTCAACCTTCTGTAACTTTGTCAATTATCAATATATTTGGCTGAAATTTTGACAACACTAAAATAAAACTAATGTATACACCTTATGTGACCAAAATTTTTGCACCGATAGTTCAGCATGGTAAATATCGGGTGAAAGTGAGAAATACTCATGTTGGAGCGTCAACTTTGACGTCAGCTGTAGTCCAAACCACTTGATGAAAACAGTTTAAATTTTGTCCACATTAATTTCTGTATTGTTTTAAGTCATGGAGAGATTTTTAATATCCTACCTAATTTTTTCACAGAAATACGGATTTTTGAAATTGGTATGTCAAAATTGACATTTTTCACATATGTTATGATAACTTCAAATTTATGAATTTTATCAACATAAAATTTTGGTCATATAAGGTGTATACATTAGTTATAGTGTTGTCAAAATTTCAGCCAAATATATTGATAATTGACAAAGTAACAGAAGGTTGAACGTATTTTGGAAGCAAAATTTTGCTCGCCTTTTTTTTGCTACTGAGTGTATCATACTTCGACAGTCCTGGGTTTTCCCTAATCGTTCTCAACACCTTCAAATGCAACTTCTTATCCATAGTTCCACTACGACGGTTGCTCTGATCCTGCTAATCGATAGTATGCTGCTCACGTCAATGTTTGAGAACGCTGCACACTATCGATTCAGCCAATTTTTCCAAAGTGGACGTCCAACATTAATTTTCGTTTCAAAACAAAATAAATCGTGAAGGGCTTCTCAGCACTGAAAGAAAAACACATTTCAAAACAAATTGCTGTCAAAACATTCTAGTTCCGACTACTGGGAGCGCTGCAGTAAAATAAACAGTGTGTCCAAATGTTAAATGACTCAAACCGTACATGAGCGGAAGTCACAAGAAACATTGTAAAAAAAAACTTATTAAGTTTTATTGAAGTTTTGTGAAAGCCACTAGAAATCAATTTGGTTTTATTATGGCAGTAAAAGATGCCAATAGGTTTCAACTTTTAGTCAGGTTTATGAGAACCTACACAGCTTCTTTACAACCATCTTAAAACCTTGTCTTTCAAAGTTCCTTTTACTTCTATCAAAGGTTTTATTTCGACTTTATGAACTCGTAAAATGCTGTTTTGAAATTTCGTTTTAGGACTTACTCAAATTATTTTATTATGGTCTGTTGAAAAAGCATGTTTAACCCGTTTTGCCTTCAGTAGATGCATTAAACGGCAAATTGGCATTTAGGAAAGTCACCAAATGACCAAATTTTTTTATAGTAGTGATTGCGAAGATAATTTGGCTTTTTGGCAAAACTGTGATTTCTTCTAATCGCCATATTGAAATATATGAAATCATTGAAATGTGAAAAATAAATTCCAAATTTTAAATGTAATACAAATGATTTATAGTTCAGAGACCTATTTTGGCGTTCTTTTTGATAACCTTATTGAATTCCAGAAATTTTCAGAAAATTCATAATTAATTTGTCGAATATATTTATTTCAATTTTGTTTTTGTTGATGTATACTCGCCTAATCTCCAAGGCGCATTTATTTTCGGCTCTTAGCGTGCCAACATTCACCATAAAACTCAATGCGCATATGATTTGGAGCCGTTGAACTATATAAAATAATTGTATTGGATATTTTGCTATTAAACCAAATTTCCCGCAACACTAGATCATTTACTGTTAAATGAATCCGAAGAATCCGAAGAGAATCGAACAAAACAGAACAACAAAAACACAGCTGTGGCCATTTGGCCCTATGCTGGTTTTGATGGCAGCATATAGGTTTTATGATGGTTCTCAAGTGGTCATAACATCTTTCACTAGAACATTTCTAGACAAAATAGTGTAAAGGTCACAAGTAACATTTGTAAACAATGACTTAAAACGTAAATTTCCTGGGAATGCTAGGTTGTTAAGATCTACATCCACTACCAACGGGAAGGTAATAACTCCTTGTATCTATTTCTGGTGCTATTTGGTTCGTGCGAGCAAGCAGATCTCAGAAAAATACGCTAGAAGTCATTGTTTACAAATGTTACTTTCGACCTTTAGACTATTTTGTCTAGATTTTTAAAATCTTTAAAGGTTTTATACTATTGTTTGCACAACCGTCTATAGAGTGGGCCACTTTGTACTAATTTTGGCTTTAAAAATGCATAGAGGAGGTGTTGGTGGACAAAACTGCTTTGAATGTAGTTTTATCAACAAACCCGGGAGGAGTGCTATACGGTTGGAATAAAACTAATATTGTTACTTGGGGTGGCTCACGAGAAAAAAAAAATGTTAGCTTCCTACCATTAGTTCAGATCGACAGTGATGAATTTGAAGTGTAAGACAAATTTGTGTATCTGGGCTCATTGGTGCCGCAGATAACGACACCAACAGATAGATATAAAAGCGCATTTTTGAGGGCAAATGTGCCTACTTTGAATTCCGAAGGACATCAAGATCGAACAAAGTTTACCAAACTTTAAATTAGACCATCTTTAAGATAATAATTAAACAGGTAGTCTTCTAAGGCCTCGAAATATGAAGATTGGTTGTGTAGGACCAACGTAACCTTGGTGTCTTTGAATGGAAGGTGGAACTTGGAGAATGTGAATGAGCCACAAATTGAAGGTTCTTCTAGAACTCACTTGCAATCGCTTACACTTCGGTCGGTCAACTACAGTGGCTGGATTTGTTAAAATGATTCTCGATAACGAAACGACGAGCACAAGAAAAAGGCGCGCAACGAGCTAGGTGATCGGTCAAAAAGAAGGCGGACCCATCGTAGACTGCAAGGCTGGCGAAGTTCAAACAACATGTGTGTACGTTAGAAGCCACCCGAGGCTTAGCCTGATTAATTGATGATTGATTGAATGTTTTTTGTGTTCAAAACCTATGTTTATAAAATGAACCTCAGAAAATTTACGGAAAAATATTCTCAGTGTAAATATCCATACAGGACCATTGAACAATGTTAGATCGTTACGAGTTCCACTCCTTCCCGTGCATTGAATAATTATCATCAACAATGTAAAACAATCCAAGCCTAAATCCATTCGGAATCTCAAAACTCCCCCATCGCACTTCGATTAAAGTTCAAGCCAACATCAGAAACGGCGCAACACAAAACCCCATATTCACACCGCGCAAAGACACCTTTGCATCGAGCTTCACACGGTTGGGGCTGTCGGAGGGGCAGGGCAAAAAATTCAAAAGTATTGACCTGGGAACGAAAAACTTCTGTTCCTCCCGTCCTGGGGCCGCAGTTCGACCGAGGTGCCAGAAGATAGGTACCCGTTTCGCGAAACAATATTTATTGACTGCGGTGTACGACCCCTTGCGGGAAGATATCGCTAAATACGGTTCGCGTCTCTCCCACACGCCGGCCCCAAGCTCAGTCGGCTTCGCCTTCGATGCTCTTTCCGCTTAAAGTGTTAATATGAAAAATGTTGTACATATCGGGAATTCGAGTCACGATAGTGGTTAATCTTTGAGAATTATTACTTCCAATAGGGGTCAAGCATCAGAAGTGACTGGGAAGAAAAAGGGGTGGATTCGTTATTCTTCTCTTATTTTCAGTTGGATCGGATCAGGTAATTATTTCTCCCAGTTGGGATAATTGTGTGAAACAGTGATTTACCCTGTGCGAAGACTGACCTAGGCTCGTTATGATTTGTAAATGGGTATGGGAAATGAATCTCCACAAGTGGAATCAATGTTTACTACTTTCTTTAATAAGCTGATGGACGCAAATAGAAAATTTGACCTTTTTCAAGAAACCTGAAGGCACAAAATCGCGATATCGGTCAAAGTCGTATAATTGAAACTACATAACCTTAAGACTATGAACCAAAACTCGCTATGCACGGTCATTGAGTAGTTTACTTTTTGGGGCACGTTTGGAAAATCATTTCAGATTGCATCTGGAGTAGTGGTCGTTTTCTGCGTTTTAAGAGCTCATAAAATACCATGGAATGTTACATTGGAGTACATATTACCTAGAGCACTTATCTCACTAATAAAAGACTAATCCAGTCAGTATCATACATCAACGGATGTCCACCTCGTCATTTGACATGTTTGATGATTATCCATAATTGAGGCCTTCTTCCGGTCCGCCATGAAGCTCGAAGCTGCACTTAGTTGCAATTTAATTCGCAAGTATCGTGTGTGTTGCAACGGCACAAAACCATATGAATTTTGCGGTTGGTTGGATCTTGGAAGATAGAAGTTTATCTCACGTAGCTTATCGGCCCGCTAGTACGTGCCTATTTCGTGACTAAACGCGCACGGATATACATTATCATTATTTTTTTCCGGAAGAACATGTACCTATCATTTGGTGTCGACACTATATAGTATATCGAGTCGTGCTACATTCTGAAGGCTTGCGTCACGCGTGTTAATTGAAGGGGTGACCCCAAAATGGGTGCCGTACAGTACTCACGTGTGATGGGGGGATTGCGAAAGGTAGTCAGTACCTGTAATTAAAATATCATTCGATGGCGGTGAGAGAAAAACATGCCGGTTTGCAAAGTTTTGTTTTTGCTCTTCAAATAGATTAGAATCTATTTGGCATAAAATGGAACATTGTTTATTTATTTAGTGTCGTCAATCAGTAGTAGACCATTTTAATTTAATTACATTCGTAACATCTATGTTCGTTTCAGCATCGAAAAGAAGCTGAATAGTGTATTTCTGTCCATAGTAATATCAATTATTTCACAGTAAGGTTGTTTCGATCAAAATTTGGTTGACTTAAACTTGACGCATTTCTTTTCATCGTGCATTAAAAAAATGTTGCACACCCCTCTTTTTGAAGATGTGTGCGTATAGAATCATGCCTCTATTTTGAATTTGAGATTGGCACTTCAGTTATCAAAATGGAAGGAAGAGAAACAACGCTTCAAAATTTTGCACGTGCATGAAAATTAAAAAAACTGGCTTAATCAACTGTTACCAATGCAGGGTATGTGTCCTTTAACTCAGCCTATTATGCAATGATCGATTACATTTTTATTATGATTCATAAAGTTTTTAAGCTGTAACCGAGATTCAACTCGATAGACACTTGCTAAGATACGTTTGATAAGACATTTGGTAGCATGTATTACGAAACATCACACAACTGTTTTTAAAAAGTCAGAAACATTCGAGGGATATGGATTTATTATCGGTCTACTTGCACCAAATTGGGTCTATTCATGGATGCAACTTCGTCCCATTCGATGGGTTTTTTACAAAATACAGTCTTTGGACGGCTTTTTACTAATTTTATAAATTAAGGCGTTGCCAGTTGTATTCAATTTACTTAATCCAACATTTCACAAAACAAACTATAGTAAAACTGCCTCGAAACACTTAAGTGATGTTCAAATAGATGAATTTCACGCCAACTCGTCTTCGTGATTGACAGCGCCCTCTCAGAATCCAATGAAACTTTGTGGGTGGGTAGACTATGTCTTTTCAAGCAACACTACATACCTTGTTTTTTCAAAAGACTACCATTTGAAAAGGGCTTGAGTTTTTGATCGATTGTTTTTATCATAACTCAAAAAGGAAAAGACTATCAAAAAAGTGAAGTATGAGTGACTTTTAGAAAATCGTTCTGGCTTCAACCCATTTCGCCGTTTTCCACAAAACTTTTTTTTTTCGACGATATCGTATCAAAATATAAGTCTTGTGGATGCATTAATGAAATTTAGCATTTTAGAGGTTTTTTTTGACGCTTAGGAACACCGTGACAGCATGTTGCGTATACGCAACACTGGCGCATTGCTCGACAAATAGAATGCAACATACATTTTAAGCTCAAATGGTACACACTCAGCCACACCTTAATGGATGGTTAACTAGCTACAAATAATATTTGGCCTTTTGTGAACATATTCCCATTGTGAAACGACAAAAAATATAACCAGTAACTTCTAGTTTATGATTGAAATTGTGTCCATAAGACATGTACCAATTCATACAATGCAATTTGTGAGTTTTTTATTCTATTGGTGTGTGTGAACACACTCAGTAAGATAGCCAAAGGATATACCTTTCAAACAAACTAATTTGTTTTGATCGTATTCAACGTACATGCATACACGAATTTTTCAAAACCACTGTTGCGTATACGCAACAGCGGACGGAAATGGGTTAATGAGAACAATTGTAAAAATTTTAAAATCGATTTCTACACGCTAAAAAAGTTTTTCTCTCAACAAATTATTTATGTCAACAAGGAAAAGACATACAAAATAGTGATATATGATACATAACTTTTAGAAAATTGTCTTTGAAAAAGATATTTAAATATTGTAAAATCGATTCATACACGCTAAAACAAAATCTCTATCTAAAATCTAAAATTTTTAATCAATTTGCAAAAAATGACTGTCTTAGAATTGTACGAAATTTTATCTTATTTTTTTTATTAATCATTTATTTATACAGGCTCAATCGAATCAACTTTACAGAGCCAAGTTTTCATATTTGTATACATCATGTATCTTAAATCTAAAGTTAGGGGGATAGAGCCGATTACTCGCGGTTACTCGAGGTTAATAGGAATTACAATTTAACGGATAGGGAGATGGGCGGGAATTTAAATTATGGTTTACATGAAACTTCAAAAAACTTAAAACTATACAACTTTTGGTTTTCTTTTTATTCGAACATTTTTGAAGGAGAAAAAAAAAACCCACAAACACCGAAAAAAAAAACTTAAACTAAACATACATGTTAAACTAACTACAATCTAAGGCTAATGTTAGTCAAAAACACATAAATGAGTTTCATAAACTCCAGATCACGTACAGCCAAAATATCTCGAACCGGTGCATTGGGTTGTGTACCTAGAGCCCTAAGGGAATCATAAAGCTCAGATCTGACTCCACGATGCTCAGCACATGACCAAACAATGTGATCTGCGTCTAAATTTTATCTTAATAGAGGCAATATAATTGTCTAGAAGTTCGCGATACATTGTGAGATAGGCACTTGGAAGGAAAGTTTTTCTAACAACAAAGTTTTCATGTCCAATTTTCACCGTGTATCGTGCCAACTCGTCGTTCAATTTGGTCCTAAAACCACACAGAAGCCAATTAAATTTAATTAATGGGTGATACGGTCAAAATTTGGTCAAGGGAAAACGCGTGTAAATCGGTGAAATCGTTTATTTAAAAAATCAAATTAAATTTCTTTTTCAAGTTCAATTAGTATAAAATTCAGGAAAAATATTCAGTTAGGCTTCCGCTTTTCCAAATCCAAATTGCCGGGCCTTACGCTTGACCCCTGCCATCAGATTTTGTACAGCCACCTTGTCCACCTTCTTCGCCGCAGATAGCCAGTGTGCCTTGAACTGCTGCTCGTCCTTAGCAGTTTTTTTGGTCTTCTTTAGGTTCCGCTTGACAATAGCCCAGTATTTCTCAATTGGGCGGAGCTCTGGCGTGTTGGGAAGGTTCTTGTCCTCGGGAACCACCTGCACGTTGTTGGCGGCGTACCACTCCATGGCCTTTTTACCGTAATGGCAAGATGCCAAATCCGGCCAAAACAGTACGGAACAACCGTGTTTCTTCAGGAAAGGCAGCAGACGTTTATTCAAACACTCTTTCACGTAAATTTCTTGGTTGACAGTCCCGGAAGCTATGAAAATGCTGCTTTTCAAGCCACAGGTACAGATGGCTTGCCAAACCAGATATTTTTTGCGAACTTTGACAGTTTCGTGTGCTTGAAAATATCTGCTACCTTTCCCCTTCCTTTTGCCGTATAAAACTCCTGTCCCGGATGCTGCTTGTAGTCGGCTTTGACGTAGGTTTCGTCGTCCATTACCACCCAGTCAAACTTCGTCAGCATCGTCGTGTACAGCCTCCGGGATCGTGCTTTGGCCGTCGTAATTTGTTTATCATCGCGATTTGGAGTCACTACCTTCTTGTACATCCCAGCTTATTTGCGGCATCTCGGAGAGATAGGTTAGGGTTTCGCTTGAAACTACCGGCAACTCTCTTTGTCGTCTTAGCGGCTTCCGGTTTTCGATTTCCCCCCGATCCAGACTTCCTGGCTGTCGACAAACGTTCCCCAAACACTTTAATTACATTTGTAACGGTTGATTTGGCAACTTTTAGCGATTTTGCCAACTTTGCGTGCGAGTAGCTCGGATTTTCGCGATGCGCGAGCAAAATTTTGATACGCTGCTCTTCTTGCTTGGACGGCATTTTGACAACTGAAGAGTGAATTCCAAAATCAAAATAGGAGCAACATTCTACACACACACACCTTCAAAATGAGTGGTGCTCAGGTTTTTTAAATGCAAAATTGAAAGAAACACGTCAAGTTGATATTGACCAAATTTTGACCGTATCGCCCTTTATATTGACAATTTGGATTATTGGGAGGGTCTTTGAATGTTTAAAAATCCGGGCTGCTATTTGGAAAGGGTTTATTTTTTAATATTGCATTTTTTAAACTTTAGGGATAATACAATTAAATCAGGTGGTTGATCCTGTTTATAGACTGTTCCAAAAACTATAAGCACACTTTCAAAATAACGAAAAAGTCATGTTTTTTTTAGTTTTAATAATTTTATTTGGCAAATCATATTTGTATTAGTGTTTCATATGATATTTTACTCTCGTTTAATCAAACTATTTAAGCATTGCCAAGACTCCTAACTTTTCCTCGAACATGACCCATTAGCTTCTGCACAGTGGTACTTCCCCCCATTTTGACCATTTCGTGCCAATCTTTTTTTGGATGTCGTCCGCTGGTTTTATGAATTTTCGAAGCTTTGCTTTGGTTAAAACCCAAAAGTTCTCGATTGGCCGTGTCTTTGGGCAGTTCGGCGGGTTCATGTCTTTCGGCACGAAACATTTTGACTTTTGTACCATTCTAAAGTGTCCTTTGCGTAATGACATGACGCCAAATCTGGCCAAAACACTACTTGACCATCGTGCTGCCTGATCATCGGCAATAATCGCTTCTGGAGACATTCTTAATGTATATCTGAGTGTTTATCGTCTCCGTTGTGATGTACGGACTAGATGTTTTACCACACTCGCATATTGCCTGCCAAACCATAACATTCTTACCGAATTTTTCGGTAAAAATTGCCTTCTCCGTCTCGGGGAAGCGTTTTGTAATCTAGTTTCACATACGTTTCATCGTCCAATATTATATACCCAGAATTTCTACACAATAACGAATCGTAGAGTTTGAGGGCCCGTGGTTTCACGGACGCGGCCTGTTTTGGGTTCCTTTGAGTTTTTTCTGCTTTCGGTATGTTTTTAGCCCAAGTCTTTCTTTGGCACACATGACGTTACTCGATGAGGTCCCTAGTTTTTTCGCAACATCCCGAACGGAAGTCGCTAGTTTTCGCTTGTAGGCATCTCTGATCTTTTTATTGGACTAACAGGACCGGATTTCTGATCACTTTTCGGCGCATCTTCAAACGTACACTGTTCTTGATATTTTTGAATCCCAGATCGTACCGCTCTGACGCTCACCCCTTCTCCTTGGCCAATTTTCTCAAGAAGAGTCCGCTCACAGTGCATCATTTGTGCACTATACTTTTTCGTTGCTCCCGGTTTGAACATCGAGGTCCACCAGCAACATTCTCCTCCTGTCCACCGGTTGGTTCAGCCTCTTCCGGTGTGCGATCTTGACCATGTCAGTACTTCTCATTCTCCTCCTGCAATCAGTTAATCCAGCCATTTCCACGGATTCATCTTCCTCATCGATGAAAACTTCGATGGTTGAATCGTAGCCATAGAAATCATCTTCGCAGGTGTCACTGTCATCGTCGTAGTCATCCACTGTAGCAACGGGGACTTCATTAACTTTGGCTGGATCAGTAGGTCTGAAGGGATAATCAAGAATACTTTCCGTATGAAATTCGATTGCCCTCCTCCGGCGTCAGAAACACTGCGTCACGGCTCACGGTCAGCTGGTAGTTATCGGGATCCATGAAACGATATGCCTTGTGTTGTAGGCAATATCCAACGAACAGCAGCTTTTTAGAATTCGCCTCCAGCTTGGATCTCTTCTGTTGCGAAATCCAGACGTACGCTGGCGATCCGAAAACCTTGAGATGTTCCAGATGTGGATTGGTTCCGCTCCACAATTCAATCGGTGTCTTCTCCAACGGTATGGTTGGCTGACGGTTCTGCTGAGTGGCAGACGTGACTCCAAGACCATGCAGCGTGCCATCTCCACCAATGAGCGGTTATTTTGCTCCGTAATACCGTTCTACTGGGGGGTATACGCGACGGTAAACTGCTGACTGATTCCTTCTTCTTTGCAAAATCTATCCAACACGTTGTTTTGGAACTTACCACCCTTGTCCGAACGGATGATTTCAGGGTTTTTAGCGTCTTCACACAACTTACACACTCCTTGATGCGATCGCTCATCTCTGATTTATTTTTCTGGAAATACACGACACAATAGCGAGTGTACACACTTAGATTTTTTACAGAAATCTGTAAAATCTAACCAGAATTCTCAACAGCTGAACGTTCGGTAATCCGATTTTACGGATTTCGGTGAAATTTTACAGATATCTGCTAAAAAATTTACCGGTTTTCGGTAAAATGTCACCGAAATCCGTAAAATCGTATTACCAAACGTTCAGCTGTTGAGAATTTGGTAAAACTTTGCAAGATTTTTGTAACAAAAATCTAAGTGTGTAGTCGTCAATCATGGTTAAAATATATCGACACCCGCCTGGTGTTGGTGGTCACATAGGACTGCATGCGTCCGAGTGGATAAGATCCAGAGCCTGGCTTGATTTGCGATCGGACTTCTTCGGGAACGCGAATAGTGATAGTTTACCCTCTGAGGCAACATTAGCAGACTGCCGTGTAGCCACAATCCTCTATCTTGATTTCGGGTGTAAATTTCTTGCTTTCAAGCTGTCGAATAGCATCAAGATCACCGTGCCTCAAAATGCGATGCCAAGGTTGCTGAAAATTTGATGTATGCTTGCATTCTTCCGACGCTAACTCTTCATGCGCGACTGTCAAAGTAGTATAACCCTCCAGACGATGTGGCACTTGCGATGACCTTCTCATCCTTGATCATACGCCATCCGCTGGCATCGATAACGAAAGTAGCACACTACACGGGAAGCTTCTTCACCGAAATGAGGTTCGATTCAGAACATGAGAGTTACTTTGGACTGTTCACCCTTGGGAAATGAGAACGCCAGTTGACACAATCCAATCCCTTCGCTGCAGCTCTCTTGCCGTTCGCTAGGATCACGTCCTGCTGCAGCCTGTCATTCAATTCCGTGATATGGTCCAGGTTCACACACATTTTGCAGGTTGCTCCCGAATCGATCACTCACGAATGTGCTGATTTGAAGCCATCCTCGCCGCAAACGAATACTCCATATTTGATTTTGGACTCTCTCCCTGAGCACGAGACTTATTTGACTTCCGGCTGCTTGCCCTGTCATGAGTACGACAATCCTTCTTCGTGTGTCCTTGCTTGTTGCAAAAATGGCACGTTACTGCTTCTCTTCCTATCCGCATTCAAAACCGATTCTCCTTGTGTGTCGGAACTGCGGCTTCGACACTTTATCCACCAGCTTTGACTTGACCAGATCCAGAGTGCGCTCGTCATCTGTCCTTGTCCCCAACGCAGTGGGTAAAGTGATGAAAGAATTCGATAGGCTCCGGAGGACCATAGCTACTTGCAAATTACGATCTAGTTCCTTTCTTTAGCAACCGTCAGCCGCTTGAATAACTCGCCATCGTTTGTTACACAGTTTCTTCAGAAGCGGCACCTTCGAGGTTGGGCGTTGCCTTCTCGTAGTGTCCTCGTAGGCTCTCTCATGTTTTTTTTTTCGCTGTCTTAGCCCCTTTGATAAGGTTCAATTGGTTGTCCTCTTTCAAAAGGTCAATCGTTGCACGATGGTCACCGCTGTCCCAAGCTTGAACGACCGGATCCAGAACTGCATTCGCTGCCGTTGCTGTCGCTCGCTCTGGTAGACACCATTGCGGTACCAGGTCCTGGTCGTTTTTTGGTCACGAACTTCCACAAGTCGTCACGGATCAGCAGGAACTCCATCTTAGTCTTCCAGATGGGGCAGTTGACACCGTTGAGCTTCACGATTCCCATACGGTCCATCTCGTTCCTCCAAAAATTCAACGGTAAACTGGAAAATTTTCACTCTTGTATTTATATCGGTTGCTACGGTATCCGCTCCAAGCCAGCAATGGCCCATGTTTTTTGGAACAAAGCATGAATAGCAACTGCTCTGGTTGAATCGATGACTGTTAGACTGTTACGATTGAATTGCAAATAGGTCGAGTTACTTCGATTGCTCCTTCACAGATCATATTAAAACATTCAAATGATTGAAAATCAGCTCTACATCGTTGACAAACAAATTAATCAGTTATGGTCCAAGATGAGAAGCTTGTGGCACCTCCAGATGTCACATTCACTACTGATGGCAATATACCATCAAATCTTATCTCAGAATACAAGATAATATCGCAATTCCAACGATAATTTTTCAGTGTTTGATTTTTTGACACATTTGGAAATCGGCATCAGAACCCTGCCTTTTGGTGCGTTCTACCGAGTTGGTCGCGACAGATTTCATGTGTGAATAGGCTGCCCCTAATACTTCTAAATGTAGCACGTTGTAAAATGTTTCTTGTCTTTTGTAACCAAACATGATGGAATTGAGTAAACGAGTGGAAACTCATCGGGAATGATCTTGCATATGCATCCGTTTAACTATTCTGAACGGTCGTTGTGAGAATATCACCATGAAAATCTCACATGCGCATAGCGTCACGCTATTAGCTTGTTACCAATCACTAATGCTTTTTCTTTATTTCTTTACTCTTCCGTATCCTACGACCTCGAGCAATATCATATGACATCGTGCATAGGCCATAGACCAACATCGGTCTTTGCCTAAGGTCAGCTCTTCAAAAGCAGGAACACCAAGACGACACAGAGCAATAAGTAAAGAACGGTAACCCTAACTAATTTTACTTTCAGCTAAAATTTCTAACACAAGGTTAGTAGTGATATGACCATTACAAAATTTACTAAATATCCATGACATAATATATAACGGGGAACGGGAGGGACCATTAGGGCACCCAAGTGAAACAATTTGGATAGGGAGCATGGGACTGCCTCCTCCCTATTGTTAACATTTCGCAGAAAGATGGTGAGATCTTCGACCCCATCTATTGGGTTTATTCTGTCAATCGAGGGCTCGATTCTAGTGCTGTGGGTGTGAGATTGTGTTTTGAAAGGAGATTCTCTTCCTTTATTAGCGGGTTTCGCGTAAGTGTCTCTGCATATGGGCCTGTCCAAACGTTGTTGGCCCTTCATACAGGAGTTTGATGATCACCAAAAACAAGATAATCCTGAT